>JAYKKT010000074.1:3655000-3957500 GCA_036023115.1 Brasenia schreberi | reverse complement strand
TTCTTTCATGGGCATCATGTTTTCATGTCAAGAGTGTACATCCCACAGTTTGAAAGACTCTGATGTTAGAGTCTAATGCACAAGTTCCCAGATAAATATGGACTAGGGACAAGTTTTCAGTGTCAATTCATCAATACAAGCAAGATAAATCCCTAAAAGCACAAATACTTGTTCAAACCTAGAGTTGTTTGGCACTAAATGATCAAGTCCAACAACGTAGTTGAAAAAACAAGAGCATTTCATGTAGCACACCAGGTTAAGGGCGAGATGGTCTCTCACAAGAAAGCATATTAGCCAATAATAGTACAAAATTTGTATAGAAAAACAGAAATTATTCAAAGACAACCTTCAAGTTGAGAGGTCCATGCCTCTGTAATCTTGATTCTTTTCAGTGGCTGCTATTGTAAGATGCAAGCAATGCACATAGTCCACAATCGCCATTTCCATTATAGATTTTTTCATTTCCTTTAAAAGAATAAGGTTAAGTTTGGATGATGCTCACACACCAAAGTCGAGTGGTTGGATGATTTTTTGTGCATTCCACATTCATCTAGAGTAAGCAACTCAAAGTATGATACTTCAGCATGAACTACTCAATATACAAACCGTGTCAGCATCAACAGCCGATCCATCATCAAGCTTCACAGAAGCAACCCGCCCACTGGAACCAGCTTCTAGTTTGCTTATAGACTTGTGCTGATGAACTGAAATAAAAGTATACAAATTAGCACAAATGAATGCCACTTCAGGAGAAGAAAAAGAAATGTCGAGCAAGGTATTGAAAATAAGACTGACCTTCATCAGTATGACACCATTGGCTTGGTAAAGATTTTCATATCTCTGAGCTAGAGATGGGGTAAACAATCTTGGCATAAGATGGTCCTCCGGAAAAACAATCTAGATATAAATTTAATGTCATAACTGGCAACTAGAACCATGTATTTTTGCATAGCTTGACAGAGAAGTAAAAGACTTTCTGGAGATAATGTTAACACTAAAGAATCACAGCATCAAATAACAAGGCATTGGGAATACTATTCAACAACTTTTGCAGCCTGTGTATAACCAGAAACTGAAAATATGCACCAGCTCTGAGAAATAATTGCAATCTCATACTGCAGAAATCCAATTCCAGGTTAAATCAAGAAAATTTCTATTCCTAATAGCAAAGAAAATTTTCCAGTTAACCAATATTTTTTTTGCAGAATGAGTGGACGAAGAATAGGAAAGTTACATTAAAGCACAAACAACAGCAAGGGTTTCTAGCAAGTCATGAAGGCATTTATTGAACTTGAACTTGCAACAACAACAACAACAACTAAGCCTTTTCCCATACTAGACGGGGTCGGCTACATGGATTCTTTGTTTCCACAGATCCCTATCGTGTGCCATGTTAGCAGATAACTCACAATAAGCTAGATCATTTTTTATTGTTTCTTTCCAACACTTTTGTGGTCGTCCTCTAGCTTTTTTATTGTTCATTTTTTATTGAACTTGAACTTGCAAGTAGATAAAAACCATATTCAGTCAAGCAACTCGTGCATGCAGTTGCACAAGATCAAATCATCATACAGTACATGGGATAAAAGTTGGAGATACAAAATCTTGTGATGATTAATATCACAAACAAAAGTGCAAAAGATAACCAATCCATACACCAAGTGACTTCTCGAAAGGTACTGAATGTCATTTAACACTAGGCTTGGCTTGACATATTCTTTGCACTTAAACAAAACTTGAAACACGGATAACATATTCAGCTGATACGTAAGAAAACAACTGGCAACTAGAATGACCAAGAATTGTTGTTGGATGATGACTACACATTGAATACCTAGGAATGTATTCAGTATGATAGACTGCTGGATAAAACATTAGCATGGTATGGTGCGATACGTATCGTGGGCCACCACGATACGATACACCCATATGTATCGCAAATGAAATTTATCGCTCCATATCGTGCGATATGGGCCCGTATCGCACGATACGCCCAATTTTTTTCCAATTTTTTTTGTAGGTTTCTGGCCTCTCTTCACTTCTCTCCAAGTCATCCTCCGATATGCTTGTTTGGGATTGCACGTTGTGTATGTAACATGTAAATTCGGGTTAGTTTATAAGATTTTATTGAATAAGAATAATTTATGAACAAATAAAATTGTGACAAAATCATTTCTCTTTCTGTTGCCAACTTTTAGGTATATTTATGCTACCAGTTTCTAATTTCATGAAATCACAAATAATGAAGAATAATTTCGTTGTCTTGGTTCATTGAGTGGGCATTTCACAACTTCACTATTTTAGGGTTCACCTTACATTACTTCCATTGAGTTGAACATGATCAGCATGTGTGAGGCTTAACTCAGTGTGTGAAGAGAGAAATGGAGCTCAAGCATTAGTTAAAAAGCTAGTCTAAAGTAAGAGAAAAAGAGGATATCATCAAGTAACAATATCACATCAATGAGGTGTCATAGACTCTATAATCAAAGAAATGGAGCTCATTGTTTTTCTCACTTATGAAAATTAACAAATATGACAACTACACGTACAAAGATAGCAATTTGTTAATTTTGATATATTAGATGAGTGGATTATGGAAGATAACGAAGAAAATGCACTCCTTACCGAAGAAGACATTGCATGGATTAATTTGAAAGGATTGCAAGTTGCAACAACATCATGAAGGAGATGAAGATTTTGAATTTCAAGCATAAGGTGGTGATGATGAGGATGAGAATCTTCAACAAGGAGAAGACTAAGATTATTTAGTTGATGATCCTGATTACAATATGTAAAATGTAAATTTATTTCATTTTTTGCTTCAAAATATGTAAATTTGGATGCAATTGTTCAATGTTGAATGGTTAATATGTACTAAACTTTGCATTATATGAATTCAAAGCAATTACCAGATTTTTCCTACTTTTTCCAGATTTTTCGTTTTTTTTCGGATTTTTACTAATTTTTCTTAATTTTTTAATATTTTTCTATTTTTTTAATATTAAAGTATGATACGATATGCCCTATTGTGTAGCCCAGCGATACGCGATACGATACGCGTTAGACAACACTGGGTAGGACACAATGATGAAATATTAAGGAAAATACCAGAATTCCTAGAGTACCAACCAATTTATATCACCAGAATATCCGCAATAAAGAGACGCTTGGCATATTAAATAATGAAATAATTCCCAATGTATACACCAAGCACCGAACTATTTGCAAATTCTTCAGTGTTTTATTGTATTACGAGACTGATACCTTCCCTAGTTCCTGTGTACAATAACAGTTGCTTTGCATATGAAATGACTTCCATGATGCACTTCCTGTTCTTCGTTAACTTATTGTATTACAAGATTGGTGCGTGCCCTAGATCCTATCCAAGGTATTCCATAGTCATACAATCAGCAGTATCAAAATTCATAGAATGTGCTAACCTTTCAAGGGATGCCTACTTACCCATCAATCAAATATAATACAACAAATTGAAACCCCTTACGAACTTTTCCATGAGATTTTCCTGCATGTGTGCATGCACCCATGCATTGTTGCATACCCTAATGATCCGTAGAAAGTGAAAACAGTTGATTGACTTCAAAAGAGAATATCCATCAGATTATTTGAGATATTTCCTCCAAGTCCTGTTGCCAAACTGAGGTCCACTTTTCCACATTTATTTTTTAGATTTACTTGCTTTTGAGCATAGCAATTATTATTTTTGAGCATCTACATGGCAATTATTATTTCTGATATAAAAAGAAAGATCCCGAAGAATGGAGAGTGAGTACACTTATACCCATATGGAGAAACCAAAAGATGCCCGAGGAATTGAGAGCGAGTACACTTATACCCATATATAAGAACAAGGGAGACATTCAGAATGGTGTGAATTATCGAGGTATCAAGTTAATGAGCCATACTATGAAATTGTGGGAAAGAATTATCGAACGTAGGTTAAGACTAGTATCAAGTACAACATAGAACCAATTTGGATTCATGCCAGGCACATCTATGGTTGAAGCGATTCACCTTTTGAGACATCTTATGGAACATTTTAGAGGAAAAATGAAGACCTTCACATGATATTTATTGATCTAGAAAAAGCTTATGATAGGATACCGAGGGAGGTTCTTTGGAGAACCTTGAAAAAAAGAGGTATCCCATTGACATACATTAACCTTATAAGAGACATGTATGATGTACGATGGTACAAAAACATGTGTGAGGACTTATGAAGGAATGGCAGACTTCTTTGAAGTTAATATTGGGTTACATCAAGGATCAACTTTAAGTCCATACTTATTTATAATGGTGATTCATGAGTTAACAAAACATATTCAAGATAAATTACCTTGATGTATGTTATTTGCATATGACATTGTGTTAGTGGAAGAGTCTAAGGAAAAAGTAAATAGAAAATTGGAACTATGGAGAGAAACATTAGAAAGCAAAGGCCTCCGACTTAGTAGGACAAAGACAAAATATATGGAATGTAAGTTTGATCATTTGGTTACTTTAGAGGACATAGAAATTAAAATTGGCACACATAACATCCCCAAAAGGAAAGTTCTAAATACCTAGGGTCAATTTTTCATAGTGATGGAAGAATTGATGGAGATGTTACACATAGAATTAATGCTGGTTGGTTAAAATGGAGAGGAGCATCATGTATTCTTTGTGATAAGAAGATATCATTAAAGTTAAAAAAGGTAAATATTATAGAGTAACAATTAGACCTATCATGTTTTATGGTTCTTAGTGTTGGGCAGTTAATCATCAACATGTACAAAAGATGTCTGTGACAGAAATGAAGATGTTGAGATGGATGAGTGGTCATACAAGAAAAGACCGTATACATAATGAGGTTATTAGAAACAAATTAGGAGTGACACCAATAGAGGATAAAAATGAGAGGATATCGTTTAAGATGGTTTGGACATATAGAAAGAAGATCAAAAGAAGAACCTATAAGAAGGTTAGAAAAACTAAATTTGGAAAGTATTAAAAGAGGTAGAGGACGACCGCAAAAGTGTTGGAAAGAAACAATAAAGAATGATCTAGCTTATTCTGAGTTAACTGCTAACATGGCACATGATAGGGCTCTATGGAAACAAAGAATCCATGTAGCCGACTCCATCTAGTATGGGAAAAGGCTTAGTTGTTGTTGTATAAAAGGAAAGATAAGTGTATATTGTACATATACATGTGCAAGAAGTAAAACGCTAAAGCAGAATGCAGGAAAGAGTCTAACTTTTTCTACAGTCTAAAATGCATATATCGTACAATACAACATACACTTTCTAGAGTCTTAATTTTGCTTGCATACCATGCTTGTGAAGAGAAGATAGAATTTCTATATATTAATAATGACAAATTATTCATCCAGCCAATGTAAAGAGTGGCAAGGTAAAGTTTCTGTCTAGCAGGAACAGAAAAGTTCAACCAATGAATAATATCAAACTTACTGTGGTGTCAACTTTCCAACCCACGGTTGCTGCAGCAACCTCCATGCCGATATAACCACCTCCAACAACTACCACCTTTTCTACCTTCTCCTGTACCAATGTGATAGAACAAATGACAGTTGAAGTAGCACTGTGTGTATTCCAAATAGTACTGCAATCTCTTTGTTTTCCACAATGATGACCAAAAATGGGATGAAGTTTATTTGGATGTATGCCCATATAAACCACCAGGATGACCCAAGTGAGTCCATGATAAACACCAGCAAGCCATTAAATGTTTAGACATTTTACCAAACTAAAAAATGGCACACTAGTTCAATGATGTATAGGATAACATTTCTGCACTACCACTTCACTCAGTGTTCAGTTTAAACAGGAAATACTTGCCTTAAAAATATCGCACTGGGCCAGGGGAATAGAAAGAATTTGTTTTAAGAAGCTATAAGCAAGAATATTCCCAGAAAACCAATGTACAGTCTATCATATCATACGACACTGTATTGGTGTAAATCTGTTACCATATCACACCATTTTCATATCATATTGTATGTTCTAAATTCTGGTCTTTTTACTTCTTTTTCCTTGTTAATTAAAGAAAAGGAAGTACCACATTAGTCATGATACATTATAATATAAGCATATCCATGCTTCATATGGTGCGGGATCTGACGCAATACCTTATGTCCTTCTCAAAACTTGTGAAATAAAGGACCAATAATATTTACCAGTGAAGATACGAGTTGATCCGTGTCAGCAACATCATGGATATAATGAACACCAGGCAGATTTCCACCAACTTTTTCTGGTAGCCTGCAGAATGAAAGTTGTTGCGAACAACATAATGATCTTCAACATAAAAATTATTCCCTTTAAACTTAAACTAGAACCATATGAAGCTTTGCTGCAACATCCTGCCACAGAAACTGAAGATAGATTCTTGGTCCCTTTTCTTTCTTGCATCAAGACTCCACATTAAAATAACATGCTATTAGCTTATTATGGCCTTGATGGATATCATGGACGGTGCCCCAGAAAGGCCCTAATCATGCAACGAGGCCGCAGACTCAAGGGAGTTGGCAGATCTCCACATTGCTTATTAAGTATATGCCACTTGGCTGTAGCAAACTTAAAGTGAGTGACAAGATCAAGATAATTCTTTCTCGACCTTCAAATATATTGAATATACAAAGTATCATAAAACTATGTTGAGTATTCTTCAAAATTGGTTGTAAAGCTATACCTCGGTCTCATTGGCAAAGGATTCAAATATCAAGGCCTTTTGTTGTGACAGATCACAAGGTTTTAAAGTCTAGTTACCTGAGGAAAAAGACCTGTTTCCATATAATAAACCAACACATGGAAGATTTACCCTTTGTTATGACAGCTACTTTATTGATCCAGCTACTTATCAATTCAGTATAGCTTGCAAAGTGTAGCTGCCTTGAGATAGTAATCTACTCTAACATAATATAGTGACAAAGAGGGGCAATGTACCTTGCAGCCGTACATCCTGTTGCAATAATAAGGGATCCACATTTTAGAAGCTTTCCAGTAGCCGTAGTCAAAGTTTGACTTTTGACATCAAGACCGGTTACAGCATCCTTATACAGTACCTTCATAAAAACGGATTCTAATATTGTGGTAATATGATTTGTGCATTATCATATGACATAATGCAATTATGAAAATAGTAATATTTGATAATTTTGCTGACATATCAGAAAGTACCTCAATGCCATGATTCTTGTACCACTCAGGTGTTTGCCTTTCACCACCAGATCCAACACATGTATGGAAACCCTACATAAATAATTGATCAGCAAAGGTAGCAAAATAATTGGCCAAATTTTACTCCTCTACTGTTAGATCTTCACAGATCAAGTATCTTGTTTACATGGATGATCCATGAACACATGAAGGAGAAAAACAAGTTTGCAAATATTCACCATAGTATTTGCATCCTTGATTCCAGTACCTTGACTGTAGGTTCAAGAAAATCTCAAGTACCTTAATTGGAAGGATACAATTGACTAATAATATTAAGCAATGATAATTGCGCATAAACCATTAACAGAAAACAGATCCAGCCAAGTTATTTGTGCAGATAAATTCATGATTCTTACAGGAAGCCGTGAAAGGAAACAGATAACCTTTTGTCAATGCTGGGTGCTCATATGGTGCAACTGCCTGCATAGAAGAAACAGATCGAGAATTAGAGGTTTCCTTTTAAGAAAATAAAAGACCACGAGAACTGTAACCTTTTGAAAAGATAAACAAACAACCTTGCTGCATTCCAGGATGAGCAAGTCAAACGGTCTGTTGTATAGAAGGAAGTGCCATTGACAGACTTAATTCCGATAGAAAAATCAAATAGCAGCCTTATAATCACTCAGACACACTTAAATTAGAAAAGAAGGTAAGAGTCGTTTACACGTCTCGGATTAACTCATTGGTTTCAAAGATACGTCTTCTTTAGTAAACAACCTAACGGTAATTCACTAGTTATTCAATCAAAAGAACAACTGGGATAAATAGAATCACTCAAACTCCAAGTTTAGCACATTAGTTTCATATCAAATTGCAATAAAAAACAAACGCGATGTAGGAAACTGAGGGACGCCGTATATCTCCTTGGACACAATGCAGAGTTCCATCGGCCATACCATACTCTACAAACTCCCGAGCAGCATACCCTGCAGAATTACCGCCTCCGATGATCACGAACCTAAATCCGAGCCATAATTCAAATGAATCACAGAACCCAAAATACCAAAGAAGAAGATCTTGATCACCACGAACACCAATGACACAGTGTACAAAAAATCCACCCAAAACACTCACTCACGATTCTCGTTCGCAAAGGAAGTGAACGTTGCCGAGACGGAAAGCCTTCTCCGGGACATCTCAAAACCGAAACATGGCCCTTTCTTCGACAACCCTTCGAGCGGATGTTGTGGACACGAGAAACAGACACCATGCCTCGCCATCCTTCTCAATGCTGCGAGAAATATGATGATGATGCTGGCGAGGAAGATGATGATGCAAAAGATTGACAACCAACTAAAGGTCGGGTCTATACGAATAGATGGAAGATACGAAAGGAAACGAATAAAATGAATCAGCAGACGTTCAATTTTTATTGGGTAATTGCGGGAGAACGAACCTGAAAGATTCATGGCGTCGCATAGTAAAAGGTAACCTCCAAATAATAGGTTTCTTTTTGTTCCTTTAATTCGCGAAGGGCAACGGCTTTAGAAGTAAGCTAAAGGTCATACAAACGCTTCACAGACACAGAGAGAGACTGAGAGACTGAGATAGAGTCGTTTCCGAGAACGAAGGGTCGTTGGCCCGACGAAATGCGCCTTCCTGCAAACGAAGAGCAACGGCAGTCTCTGCGTACTACACCTTAAAGTGGCGGTGTGACCAATAAGCGTACTTGAGAATCAAGTCCTCTGTCTCATATGTTGTTGTTCCCCAAATTGTGGATTTGGGATTTTGCTCAACGGATTGATACACGGGACACCGTCCTGTCCTTTCCTGTCCAGGACTGCAATCTTCCGGACAAGTTTGCAGATTTGTTTCATGCTGCCCTCTCCAATCCGAAACCGTCTGATTCTCTTTTAACAGTTTATACAAGCTCAATGTACAGAAAGAGGTTCCTGGACACCTTCCATATGTTATCAAACTTGGCCCCCAGCCCAGCAGTACCTGGACTGCAAGCCGAGTACTGATCAGTGGCGGATCTATATTGAGGCGAGGTGGGACGACCGTTCTGCCTGAAATTCAAAAAAACAAATGAAGAAGTTACACGACGATAACATCAAATATATATATATATATATAGTTTGTTATGGAATATATGTTTATATATTGTTCCACTCTAAATGATCGAATAAGCAATTCGCCCCACTTCAAACATCAAATTCTAGATCCGCTACTGATACTGGTTATCAAACATGGCTTTATCGAACACAAAAAAAAAAAAAAAAAATTGGATCACTCAAACTCCAAGGCTAATTATTGAATCCTTAACCTTCAACTTGTGAGTTGAATCGTTAGGTATCTTCTTTTACAACAACTACAACAACTAAGCCTTTTCCCATACTAGATGGAATCGGTTACATAGATTCTTTGTTTCCACGTAGCCCTATCATGTGTCATGTTAGCAGTTAACTCGGAATAAGCTAGATCATTCTTTATTGTTTCTTTCCAACACTTTTGCCGTCGTCCTCTACCTCTTTTAATACTTTCCAAATTTAGTTTTTCATACCTTCTTACAAGTTCTTTTGATCTTATTTCTATATGTCCAAATCATCTTAAACGATATCCTCTCATTTTATCCTCTATTGGTGCCACTCCTAATTTGTTTCTAATAACATCATTATGTATGCGGTCTCTTCTTATATGACCACTCATCCATCTCAACATCTTCATTTCTGTCACAGACATCTTTTGTACATGTTGATGATTAATTGCCCAACACTAAGAACCATAAAACATGACAGGTCTAATTGTTGCTCTATAATATTTACCTTTTTTAACTTTAATGGTATCTTCTTATGATAAAGAATACATGACGCTCCTCTCCATTTTAACCAACCAGCATTAATTCTATGCGTGACCCTAGGTGTTTAAAACTTTCCTTTTGGGGATGTTATGTGTGTCAATTTTAATTTCTATGTCCTCTTAAGTAACCAAATGATCAAACTTACATTCCATATATTTTGTCTTTGTCCTACTAAGTCGGAGGCCTTTGCTTTCTAATGTTTCTCTCCATAGTTCCAATTTTCTATTAACTTTTTCCTTAGACTCCTCCACTAATACAATGTCATATGCAAATAACATATACCAAGGTACTTCATCTTGAATATGTTTTGTTAACTCATCAATCACCATCATAAATAAGTATGGACTTAAAGTTGATCCTTGATGTAACCCAATATTATGGATAAAAAGGAGTCTGTCATTCCTTTCACGAGTCCTCACACATGGTTTTGCATCATCATACATGTCTCTTATAAGGTTAATGTATGCCAATGAGATACCTCTTTTTTCTAAAGTTCTCTAAAGAACCTCCCTCGGTACTCTATCATAAGCTTTTTCTAGACCAATAAGTATCATGTAAAGGTCTTTTTTTTTTTGCTCTAAAATGTTCCATAAGACGTCTCAAAAGGTGAATCGCTTCAGTAGTAGATTTGCCTGACATGAATCCAAATTAGTTTTTTACAAATAAAATAATCAATTTGTGTTTGTGATAAGCTACTCTTATAAGTAATTAAATATTCATCTCATTTTTTGAAGATTGTATTGACCATAAAGAGATCAAATGCCATAGCAAAATTTAAAATCTCCCTATCTTTCTCATTTATATCTCCAAAACCAAAGTTTCCATGAATAACTTGATATCCTAATGCCACTTTACTGACATGTCCATTTATGTCTCCTCCTAAACAAATCATCTCCCTTTGTGGAATCTTTTGAATCACTTTATCTAACTCTTCCCAAAAAGTTGTCTTTATACTATCTTCTAGTCTTACTTGGGGTGCGTAAGCACAAACTATATTCAAAACCTCTGGTCCTAATACTAATTTCAACATCATGATCATTGTATGTCTACTACACTATCCTTTAAATCTTTATTTATGATAATATCAACTCCGTTTTGAGCCTTTTCTTTATCTAAGTACTATAATTTAAAACATTTATCCTCTATCTCCTTTGCTTTTTCTCCAACCCATTTTGTCTATTGTAAACATAGAATATGAATCTTTCTCCGAATCATAGTATCTACCACCTCTATTAGCTTACCGGATAATGTTCCGATATTACAAGAACCAATACGAATCTTATTATCTAGGACTAGCTTCCTTACCTCCGCATCCATTCATAATCAAAATGCGGAGATCCTCTCTGCAAATTATTCACTACATTCGGGCGGCAATGTAGCGGGACTAACTTCTTTACTCATATTTATCCATGATGTGGGAACCCTCTCTGCAATTGATTCACTATATTCGGACAAAAATGTACTGACCCTTGCTTACTTATTATTGCATTCGGGCTCTGCAGCACGTCGCTAGGCGGGGACGCCCCAAAGCAATGCTCGTAATTTTTGTAATCCATGTTATAAAATCCGATGAAGTTTTACGCTGACTGTCGGAAGCCTAACACAACCCTCCTCCTTTATTCGGGCTTGGGACTGGCAATGCAAGGGTGATCCCTTGCATGGGCGGAGTTAAGGTATCTTCTTTTATCAAAGAAAAAAATGAAGTGGATGTCTTTCTTTTTAGGTTGTCAATACAAAGTTTTAGCTTTATGTTTTCAGATTTCTTTACACGTAGAATCATTTTAATTTGCAAGATGTATTTATATCATACAAAACCAAACAAAATCCCTAACCATTTCAGTTGATTCTTTCGCCACATATCAGACATTAAACCACTTTTATTCGAGTTCTCGAGTCATTTAACTATACTTTTTGATTGGCAATTGAGCTTAGAGAGATCCCTATGAGATGTGCATGACATGGGTATTGAATTCACAACCTTCAACACGAACACATTGAGCCGAGATCAACAACACCCCACTTGAAAGTTGAAAAACGAATGGAGAACTATATCTCGTGGTTGAATCTATGGTTATAATACATAGTTCATCCTTCTCCTTATGAAAACTCATCAAATGTTTTACCTAAAGCACGCCCTAAGGCAATTTCATTAAATTATTCAGTGTAAATAAACCATTTTTCCTTTAAACTCAAAAAGAAAAAGTTGCACCAAGAGTGTTAGCTCAATGACACAGCACTCTAGCGTCGTTGCTGCTGATAGAGAGTTTCTTGACTTTCCGGAAGGTCTATGTGTTATGGTTCGTTAGTTCATTGGTTCTTCAATTTGAATGTTTTTTTTATGTTGAATATAAACCGGTAATACCTAAATTATATGAAAAAAGAGACTTCAAATCATTATTTAAAGCTTAAGAAGTTGTTGGAAGATGTTGAGAATGATGTTGAAATATTGAATCATGCTATTTATACAAGAGAGGAAGGACTTACATGAAAGAGAACGACAAGGAATTGTAGTGGAATGTTTTGAGTATTTTGAAAAAGGTATTTGGACAGTAAAAAGCATCAAGCCTCTATTGTATTAATTTAGTAGAGAGGATTTTATACCATTGGTATGGATTGCCACTGTGACCTTTCACCTTCTCCAAGAGGAAAGAGGAGCTAAGTTATATATATATATATATATATATAAAGAGTCTTTACTGTATAATGGTTATAATGGTATTTGATGCATAATTCGAATCTCCATCATCAATTATAAAGATTGAATGATAGATGTTGGTGTAAAATTATGCACCAAACATGATTGTGAAGCTAAGACTCTCTCTTTTTATATATATAAGATGGAGAGAGAGTGGTATATGCTTCATTCAATCAAAGGTTAAATCTACTTAAACATCTTTATCGTTTATTGAATACAATGAAAATATAAAAAGTATAATGATATATATTATTTTTAAGATTCAAATCTCTAACATAGATCATATTCATCTAACAACGAAAGCAAGAGTTGAGCACAAACCTAATATATATATATATATATGAGTTACATGCCAGTAACCAAGATCCTCCATCGAATACATAATATTGTTTAAGAAGGCAAGTCGAGTTAGGCATACTCTTATCAGTATTTTATATAACAATCTTTATCTCTATGTCTTTAATTAACGCGAATTGGAAAATGAAATTAATTCATGACATCTTACTAACTGTAATTACCTCTTTCACCCCCACTACGTTTTGAATCACGCGAAAACCAACACCCTATAGAGAATCGCGCCGTCAGATACACCCCTTCGGTATCCGAATTTGGGTCCTCATCGTTATGTCCGTCTTCTTCGACCAGCTCCCCGTCTCCAGAGGCGTGTCTGTGTAGTGATGGTTCCCGAAGAGAGCGATGGACTCGCGAGGACCCTCTGCACATTATGCACGGAAGATTTCAATCCTGTTATCGAAGATCTGCAATCCATCTCCATCTGCGGCCATGTCTTCCACGAATTCTGGTACTTCCTAAATTCTAGTTTCGTGCCGTCGTTCCCCATTTTGTTTTTAATCCGTGCTTTCTCCAAACGTTCCGTTTGTAATATTATTTGGATCTCACTAAGCTTGCAGCAACATTTGGCGTCTGCCCCAACGGTGAATAATCATCGGTGCCCAGTATGCAGGCAGAAATTCTCTCAGGAGAACGTCAATCGCTTGTATTTCAGGATGATTGGGGAGCAGGAGAAATCTTATCCTTTTGACGCCTCCGAAGATGCTATCGTGGTACGATTAGACCCATTTTTTCTCTACCGTCCTCGAAAAATTTGACGCCATATCTTTTTTTTTGTCATTTCGGTTGTTTCGTTGAAACCCAGAAAATATTAGTGTTCATATCTTATTCTTTATGATGGTTCCGATTCTGTCACCAACTGCCTCGTCCAATAATTTACTGCGACGTATTCGATAATATTTTTGGGTCGTCCAATTAACACCTCGTTGCAAAATCGTTTGCAATGTCGTATTTTGTATGATCTTCTTGATCGTTTCATCGCCCTTCTAGTTGAGAAAGCTTAGTGCTACATATTTAGTTTGACGAACGCTCTAGTTGGAAATCTTACTGCATGCATCTTTTTCCTGACGATATGTCGCGAGCGTTTTGGCGCCCTTCTTGAAAACTTTAGCGTGTTTATATTAACTTTTGTGCTATTTGGTGAAGGGTTGTCGAAAGGAGTTGGTAAAATTGGGGAAACAGCTCAAATTGTTGAATCAAGTCCTTGAGCAGCGAGACCAGCATATGAAGAAGTTGAGGGAAGAGGTATTGATTTATCTGTTTCTTTGTTCAGACACCAGAGATACATATTGACTTGGGGTTTATGGGGTTTTGATGATGATCAGAAGTTGGGAAATCTTCACTTGGTTTTTTCTTTACGAGGATTTTTGCTATAATTCCATGGCGTGAACTTTGAACGCATATCAAAGCAACTGATTGTGTTACAGCTATATGTTGCCAAAGATTTAGCAAAAAATGAAGAGGCTCTGAAGTTAGAATCCCAAAGAGAAAATGAAACACTTCAGCAGATGCTCTTTAAACGAACCGAGGTAAATGCTTGTTATAAACGAGATTAGATTGCTTTTAGTGCATAGTCAGGAGATCAAATGACAAATTTTATGATATCCTCCAGGAATTGGCCCGGTTGAATGTGGAGTGTTCCAAGTTGCGGGAGAAGAGATCAGAACTAAGGAAAGAGCTTGCTGCTCATAAAGCGTATGGAGTTATTTTGAATCTTGGGCTATTTTTCGTTAACAGAATAGGAAATACATATTGTAAATTTGCTTCTTTAGCACAATTCTGATTTATTTTTTATTGTCAACCAGGGGATCAACTTTAGATCTAGACGAAGAAGAGATCACTAGGCTAGCATCAGATGGTCATATAATGAGTAATGAGGATGTTATTGACACATTGAGAAAGGCTTTGGTATACCGTAATGGGTTAGTGATCTCTTACTTCCATTTTAGTATGATAAGATGACCGACTCCTGTCTGGTGTTCTTTATATTTTGCAATATCCTCCTTGATAGAATGATGTGTATGTTTGTGCTTCTGGGTTGAAGTGAGCAGTGGCAGATTGTTGTTGGTGTAATTATGTAAACTTCAGTTGACATCTTTGACTGGTATGCAGATAATCCAGAACTGATTTTCTTGGCCACAAAACTCAGCCATTTGATAGTGAATCGAGACAAGACAATGCAGTTCTTTTTTTCCCATTTATATGATATTTACCTTCATGATCTGAGAGCTTGCAATTAACAACCTAGAGTCTAGACGTTCTCTAGGAGTTTTTACTAAAGGTGTCAAAATGGGCCTGGCCTGACCCTGGAAAATGGTGGGCTCGGACAGAATTTTCTGGCTCATATTTGGACGTCAGGCTAGGTAGCATTATATATATATATATATATATATATATATATATATATATATATATATATATGCATGTTTGTGTGTGCATGCATGCATGCATGTGTATGTATGGGTGCCTGTAAAGCATTGTCCGAATTGCATGCATTGACATCAGTAACTTGCAAGTGGTTGGAAAGATTGTTGGAGGTAGTGAAATGCAAGGGCGTATAGTTCAGCCCCCACATATGATACAGCTGATATGTATTGGTTGAATGGTAATCATATCATTTTCTCAATAAAAATCACAAAATCAAAAGAATTATTCTAAGCATACACGGTGAAAGAACATGCACCTATTCATAGAAACAAAGGCATCTGATTCATAGCTGTAACATGCAAAAATCTACATTCACCTAAGTACTAACTGCTAAGTTTACATTTACATCTATATGTATTTATATGCATATATATATATATATATATATATATATATATATATATATATATATGTCAAATATAGCTTCTGATTTCTTATTCTTGTTCTTGTGCTCCTCTTGCTCCTCCTCGTCATGCGGCTCCTGTTCCTTATGCTTTTATGCTCAATGTTCTCTACGGCCATCATATAATCGCTTTATCTCTACGGATATTCTGCTTGCTTGCATGCCTCCTACCTATTCAGTCATCTTTGCCTTGATGTGTGGATTGCACAAGGGGCTAGGTTGCACATTCATGCAAGTCCCAACAATATTATGCCACACGGCTATCTCCACCATGCATAATATAGTCGTAGAAATTTCACTAGTGCATGTATTTGTTTCCATGCCAGACTTTTCCATAGTAGTTCTCAATGTCCATGACACTGAGAACGCGGTTAGGTTTGATGACCATCTATGTTATCAATAGCGGGTAGCGGGTTTTTAGCAGTCGACCCTGATATAGCGGTAGCGGGGATATAGCGGTACACTTTTATTTACGATTAAAAAATTATATATATATAATGGGCTTTTTAATATAGTTTGGAGTGTTTTGAGTTGAACATTTTCATCTGCCATTTTAGAATGTTGAAGAATCAAGATGGATGTATGCTAGAAACTTATGAAATGAAGAACCATAAAGAACAAAGCCAGAGAGAAGGTGTACAGATAAGAACTTGCAAACAAGAATTATTTGATCTTTTATTTAAATATACAGTCAATATTTGGATAAGCCACCGATAGTATTATGTGAATGTACTTCATAATTCTCCATGAATTCCTATTGTGGAATTTCTCGAACAAGGGAGTTTTCTTTATTAGAAATTTCTAGTAAACCTTTATATATATTGCACCACTTGGGGTATGTCCACAGACTGATGTTAAGTCGCCAACTCGAACCAAGACATGTTTGCATCACTCTGGCTGAGACTCGTGTTTATTTCTGAATATCAAAAAACTAGAATCATCCTGTTCTTTGTCAATAATCTTGAAGAATCAGAAATAAGACCCTAGCCCTTGGGTAATGAGGGGGCCCACTCTGACACGATACAAACTTATTGGATATGATGCTTGATATTTTCCCAAAATATTGTAGATCCACTTATTGTCATGTTAGAAAAAGAAAAGAAGTGGGTTTTTGTCTTCAAAATATGGGAACATAAATTTTGACTTAATAAAAATAATGAGTAAGAAAACTTAACAAAATAAAATTTGTATCCAAAATTTTACATGAGAACATAAAAGAGCTTATGATGCATCTTCGTGTGTATGTACTAAGGGTAGAAAAGAAGGAGACCTGGCCTAGTTGGGCGATGGGTATCCGGGAGTGGAGGGCATCCTCGAGGTCCTTGCCCAGCGGCGCGGCGCCAGACATGACGGTCCTGATGGACGTCAGGTCGTAGGTGTGGACGACGGGACTCTTCACCATGGCCAGCACGATCGGCGCCACCGTCACCCAGTACCGCTGCACCAAACGCCACAATCTCGAACTTGGGCATCTCCAGAACGACTGGCCCCGCCCTTACACTGGCCAGCAGTATGGAGAGCAAGTAAATGTGGAACAACTGCAGCCCGCACAACCCCGATAAGAACCTGCAATGGTGGTGTCCATGGGGATGGTGGCAGACAGCAACAGCGAGAGGTGGGAGTGATAGATGAAGAGAGGCGGGAGAGGGAAAGGCGAGAGAGAGAGAAACCCTCGTCTGCGTTAGCGGCGAGGGTTATACTAACCTTTTATTTAATTTGGATCGGGTCAACCAATTGGATCGACCCGATCCAATATATATTAAAAACACTGTCCGCTAACAGTGATATTATGGTCCGCTCTGGAGGGTCGCCCGCTAAGGGTCACCCGCTATAGCATTTTTTCTCGAGCTAAAACGCTATAGCGCTGATAACATAGATACCATTATTGCAAACTTGATTGAATTTGAAAGTGAAACAGAGTAATACATATAAAGTTTGGGGGAGAGAAAAAGTAGACTGAGAAAAGCACAAATTAGGAGTTGAAAGGAGAGAGAAGGGCAGGTTTTAAAGACTTGGCAATGAAAATAATGAAGATAAAGGGTGTATCGGCTGTGTCTTGCAATACTGTGATAAGGCTAACCACGACTGGGAAGATCATGTGGGGATTGATTGGCATAAATGCTTCCCAGTTGCTCAAATTGTTCTCATTAGTTACTTTGATTTTGATAATGATGAAATAGTTTTCTTTGCGTTTGTTCGTACCACAGGTAATATCAGAACCTTTTCAAGTTTCTAATGAATAGAGTGATGTGTAGGTCTTATGCAGAATATTAGATTGAATGTTACGCACAAACTGATTGAGTTATCAACTTGATAATTTAAGGTTCTTTGTTGAGATAATTTGTTTCATCTCAGTAATCTTAGAATTCGACTGCTGTATGCCCATTCCACTTAATCAAACCCATCAGTAATTGCCTAGGTTTCAGTAGATGATGACTTATGTACCCAGCCCCCATCCAACGGAAACCCAACTATCACTGTTTCATTTTGGGAATTATGTGGTTCCATCAATGGATTGGTAGAGTAGAACTTTGCTATTTCACCAGTACTCTCAGTTTCGGACTAACACACACAAATCTTTGCTCATGTTTGCGCTAGGTCACATGCCATCATGTGATCTGGAATCAAAAGTTTCAAGGCTTAACTCCAATGAGAGTTAGCTAAATACTCCTGAAGTACTGGGAAAAATGTTACCATGCTTCCTCAAGTTTGTTTTGGCTTGACTTCAGAATCGCACCGTTCTCGGGAAAGTTTACAATGTAGAACTAAACATGCGTTTGCTGTCTCTTTACCTTTTTTGCCAATGTGGTAAAAGCAATTTAGAAAACGTTATGATTGTTGTGCCATTGCTTATTGCATGCATTTGAGATTATGGCACACTTTGTTTTATAAAGCATCCCTTTATAAATAAGTTAACTCTGTTGACTGAAGAATAGGCTATCAAACATGTATCGTCTATGTTATGTCCATCACTGTTGAAGTTCTCAGCTCTCTTTCATTTCTTTCTGCTATAAATTTTCTGGTGTTGGCCGGTTCATCTATTTGGTTGTATAGGGGCTTAAGAAAATTATACTGGGATTTGTCCAATACTTTCTGGGCAACTTCTTTTGACTCTCTCTCTCTCTCTCTCTCTTCTCATGTGCACCATGATAGGAACATGCACAAACTCAAACTTATGTGTATTTGATTCTTGTTTCTCAAAGGTTTGATCAATATTCCAACACACATTACAGAACTACTTTCTCTGATATGATGACTGACTTTGCTCATATGGTTTATGACAGGAGTTATAAAGAGCTGATGTCTCAATGTGACCTTTTAGGAAGAGAAGGAAAAAGATCTCAAAAGAAGCTTGCCAAGGCTGAGAAAAAGATGGAAAAATTGAAAGTAAGTTTATTCCCTTCACTGCAGAAATTGTTGAATATCTACTGTCCCATGCTTGCCTTGATGATTGTCTTCATTTAATGAGCTATATTAGGGGAGATTGAAAGAAATGGAGACTGCTCTTCAAGATAAGGATAATCAAATCTCAAAGATTCTGAAGTTGAGAGGGTCTAAGAGAGCTCTTGAGGGAGGTGCTAACGACAACTTCATGTCAAAGGGGAAAAAGCGGCGTACCTATGCTAGTCCACAGTCATGTTGCACTGAAAAGTCTGTAGATCGTTCATCTGATGATCATGCAAAAGATAGTCTTGCTAAAGTACAACAAACTAACATTGTCAAAGCTTCTGAAAGTGAGAGAGTTTATGTTGGCACTGATGAAGGAGCTGCACTTCAAATTGAAACAGACATTCAAAGCCATTCCCAAGTGAGGGTTCAAAGACGGAGTGCTTCAGGAAATGGTGTGCAGTTGCAGTATTCTAAGGAACCTGAGCAATTGGCATCAAATGAACAAATTGGTTCCCACGTTGGCATGGTACAGAATGATAGAGAGCCCATTCTTACTGAACCAGTCTACGTTATGGGTAGAGATGACCAGAAACATAACTCAGATAGTCATGTAGATGTCCATGGTGCACTGATTACATTAGATAATGGTTTGGTACAAATTGCAAAGGACAACCAAAAGGATCTTGATGTGTCAACTGCAAGTCCAGGTAATTCGTTAGGGATCATTATACAACAATAATATCACTTCTATTCTATTCGAAAGCTTCTTATACTTTGTTTACAGAGCATGTTCACAGTGGGCCTCTTGGATCTGAATTAGCCAGCAGTTCAGTGGCAAAAGGATGCAGACAGGGTCAAACAGAACCTAGAATGCCTTCTAGCTTGGAGAATCTTGGACCAGAGGGGAAATGGGGGCAGAATCAGTCATTGGTGATTTCTTGTTTTCGTAAAATATATTTTCAGTGAATTTATCTTTTCATTTTCTTTCCTCAAATTGGTTGCCCTTTTAACTCTGCCTACGGGCCTATAGTGAAGGCTCACCCTTATATAGAGGGCCCCAAGCCTGTGTAGAGGAGAAGGGTCATGTTAGGAAACCGAAGTGTTGAAAAACGCTTGGTTAAGATTAAACTTAATCTTCAGGAATATGGTTACTGTTTGTGTTGCCACCGGCTCACAGTGGTACTCCTGGTTTTCTCCTATGTTATGACCTGAGAAAATGCAAAGGGCTTTGCTCGGGTTTTAGCTCTCCCCTGGCAAGTTAATGCCTTGCATGGTGTCCGGGTGAGACTCTTGCCCTGAGAGTTTCAGGCTGGATTCTTCCAACCCCTTGAAAGACGGATTCTCCCAGTTACAAGTGAAAAGTTGTGATTGTACTATCTCTGTTTCATGTGAAATAGGTTCAAGATGCGTCATTAACGACTTATTGTGATAACATTCAGATTGTCAAAGAGCCATCATCCAGTGAGCATTCAAAGAAGTTGCGGAAATTGAGTGAATCAAATGCTATTCCATTAGGACCTCGGTACAGAAACGACACCACGACAAACAATATCGCACATGAACAAGAAGAGCGCCTATCTGACCGTCGAGGTAAGGAGAATGTACCCCTATCCTCGGGGAAGGCCACGACATCATGCAGGGCAAAGACACCACACACATATGATCCATCTTTTCAGCCTTCATCCTACAGGGATCATTCCCATGCAAGAGATTCGCGGGGATTGCTTGGAAGGCATCCCCCAGTGGTTCAGCATTGGTACCATCATGGATCACGAGTGCCAGTTTTTTCTCTACCGCGACAGCAGTGCGGATCAAATCCGAGACAAGCTCGAACAAGTCTCACCATGGGAATATACACAGGCCATCCAAGCATAAGCACGCTGCACGCTCGGCTGGCCAATATGTGGCCAAGGAGAGTGATCGTCGGCGGGATAGGTGGTCAAAACAAAGGAGACACTACAGCGAATTTGAAATGGCTATAGGAAAGGACGGGTAACCTAAGTCCGTGGTTTTGCCATTTTGCAAGTATTTAGCAAATCTTACATACACATGGAGTCGTTTTGATAGAGATCAAATGAATTCAAATGGTAGATTGTTTTTGGCCATCAAATTGTCTTTTTACTTGTCTGAGGATCAGATCAGTTCACACTGTCTCATAGAGACTCATTTCTCTTGGCTTGCTGGCAGCTCAACCAAGTGAGTTGTGCCTGGGCATACATCTAGGATTAATGTTGATCAATCTCTCCCACTATCTCATATTGCACATGTTATATCCTACGGGATCCGGGGTTGGGTCTCCCGTATGCTCCTCTCTTCGAGCTGTGTCGAGTCTTTGAGGACATCTGAGTGAAGGTGTTGGATGAATTTGGTCATATGAGCTGCTTTTGGAGCAGTCCCCATTTGGGATATGATCACCATGTACATGTTTTACTACGTATAGCTACAGGGACCTGGGTTGCAGTGAACCTGGGTGGTTGCTGCGAACTCCTTTGCTTGCACCCATTGTCGTGTGAGCAACCACTACAGTGGTGTCGAACAAGCCCGGTGAGGGTCATTGGTAGCTACATTTAGACTTGCACCGTGTACTTTTAGACTTGCACGATATCTTGTAGACGAACTGGGGAGCCAGCACGGGCCTGGATTTGGTTAAGGTCTGCATCAGTTCCTGCGGAACCCGACATAGGTGCTTCCTTAGTGAAATTTTATTCTTATGTTTTGATGGGCTGTTCTCTTTTGTGGAATTCGTACATATTTTATTTGATAGTGTGAATTAGGCAAGCCGCTGATTCACAAAACACCTCGGTATTGAACTCCTGAGAGTTGATCCCTAGTTTGTGCACCATCTTCCTTTTTATGTGTTGCTGACATGTATTATTCGTATATATATATATATATGTGTGTGTGTGTGTGTGAGAGAGAGAGAGAGAGAGTGTGATTGGATTCTGTCCACCATTAACACTAATTTTGTTGTTTTTTAGGAGTATGAGTAAAATAATATTATTTCTTGTTCTTTTTTAAAAATTTATAATTTTTAAAATGATACACTTGCTATTAAAAAGTAATAAATGAGCATATTATAAATGAGCAAGTCAAAAAGTGTAGATGAGCATATCAGAGATAGTTGGGATTCGATTTTCATATATATATATATATATAATGCAGACCAGATCTATTCTTGGACCGTTTCACCTGACCAGTCTCGGATGAATTTGGTGACATCATAACTTGTCAGTTACGGTGGAGCAGCTTTCGGATCATAAAGAGTAGCCGACCACCTCATGAGAATGTGTCTCACCAGTTTTAATACGGTGCATCAAAAGAAGCCAATCCATCTCCAATATTATATCCAATCAGGGGTGAGCATCATTCGGTGTTAGACCAGATTGAACCGAACCAAAGTTTTGAATTCTGTTCTATTCTAATTAAAATTGGTGTGGTGTTGGTTCGTTTTTTTAAAGCTAATTTGATCCTCGGTTCAGGTTTGCTTCCCATGGATCCAAAACTTAACAGACCTAATAACTAATATTTGAGAAATACTTAATGAGCCTTGGCCGGAACTGGAGTCTTTCTCTCTCTCTCTGAGAAACAATTCTACTGCCTTCTTGCTCCTTCCCTTTGGTTGGTTTCTCCCGACTGTCCATCACATCACTGGCCGGCGTCCCCACACAGCATGCATTTACACATCCATATTTTACCACAACAATTTATCATTTAGCTATGATATCTACACATACATATATGTCTACATCCACACTTTTCCACACAACATATATATATATATATATATATTATTTAGTTTTAATAATTACAGCTCATACGATGTTAAAAACTAAGGTTGTACAAGTTGTTTAAACTTTACCAACAATCTTTGAGTGCATGGTGTCATTTCTACTATGGTTAGGTGCTTGAAAGCCTACCCTTCACTTTTTTGGTCAAATTTCTAAGTTTTTTCATCTCAACCTAATCTTTGGAGATCTCACTCAAGCAAACATGATAAGACCCATACTTTCATGCAATAGGTTTCTAATCCTCTTTATCATTCGTATTCGCCAATCATATAACTCATTTATCAATTCATCACAATAACTACAAGTATCTCATAATACAAATATATTCATTTTTAGCATTTTTAATTTATGCACTCACAAAATCCAAATCTCACACAGACATGACTTTTATCAAATATACACATTGCAAAGTAGTTCTTAATAGATATTATAAGCAACTCAGCATTTATCAAAGCCAATCTTACCTAATCATGATAGGGGTCGAATAAGTAATCTATGAATTCCTCTCTGCAAGGTCTGCATGATAGTACCCTCAATGTTATTGAACAACCAACTGATTGCTAGAAAAAGTAAATGAGATTAATAAAGATGTATAGCTTATAAGAAATGCTGCAACCAACCAATAATTGTCGCTCTAGGAGAAACGAAAGCCCCCTTCTTTTGGTCCTTAGCTTTTTAGGCAACTTCAATAGGGACTCCTCATCTGAAAAAAAGACCATGAATTTCTATTTTCTTTTACATCTGGATTTCTGATGCGGATTTAGATTTGAACTTAAATTTCTATTATTTATGATAGATGGTTGACATTTAAAATTTAAAAGTACTCGTGTAAATAAAATATACCTGAAAAAGTATACACATATTTTTTATTTTTAGATTTAAATTTCAACCTAGCATCTAAATAGGTTAGCATATACCAATTCTTCTCTCTATCTTTCTATTTATAGTTTATCCTTTGCTACAAAGAGATGGTGAAGCCTAAAACACGCACCAAGTATTTGCGTGTTTCATTTCTCATGTTTTATGCCATACACAATTTCATATTGCGTGTTGTTATTAACAAGAAAATGAACATTCTTCATTTCACATTTGATTAGCCGGTCAATTTTAAGGTACGGTTTAGTGTTGGTTTGCCTAAAACCCATCTGGATGAGGAAACCAAAGGAGATTACGAAGGAAGTGTTAAAATGTAATAAGGTTGGCATGTAATCAGGTTAAGGGACCATACCACCGGTGCCAAGGGCTATTTGGGCTATCAGGGACACTAGGTGGCTATTTTCAACATGTTGCCTTTCACCCCACTCTTTCTCTATATAAATACTCACGTATTCAATATCTTCTTGTGTGACTGATTGTATATAGATTTGACCAAACAACAACAACAACTAAGCCTTTTCCCATACTAGACAGGGTCGGCTACATGGATTCTTTGTTTCCACAAATCCCTATCCTGTGCCATGTTAGCAGTTAACTCTCAATACGCTAGATCATTCTTTATTGTTTCTTTCCAACACTTTTGTGGTCGTCCTCTACCTCAATTAATACTTTCTAAATTTAGTTTTTCTAACATTCTTACAGGTTCTTTTTTTGATATTCTTTCTATATGTCCAAACCATCTTAAACGATGTTCTCTCATTTTATCCTCTATTGGTGTCACTCCTAATTTGTTTCTAATAACCTCATTATGTATACGGTTTTTTCTTGTATGACCACTCATCCATCTCAACATCTTCATTTCGGTAAGAGACATCTTTTGTACATGTTGATGATTAACTGCCCAACACTTAGAACCATAAAACATGACAGGCCTAATTGCTGCTCTATAATATTTACCTTTTAATTTTAATGGTATATTCTTATCACAAAGAATACTAGATGCTCCTCTCCATTTTAACCAACCAGCATTAATTCTATGTGTAACATCTCCATCAATTCTTCCATTAATTCTATGTATATAGATTTGACTATTTAATAAAAAAAAGAATTTTACCTAATTTATATAAGATGTATTTGGGAGTTAGTTGCTAACATGACAAACGATAGGGATATGTGGAAACAAAGAATCCATGTAGCCGACCCCGTTTAGTATGGGAAAAGGCTTAGTTGTTGTTGTTGTTGAAGTTTGATCATTTGGTTACTTGAAATAACATAAAAATTAAGATTGACACACATTGTATCCCGTGTAAGAAGGAAAATTTTAAATACCTCGAGTCATTTTTCTAGGAAAAATTGATAATGTTACATATGGAATTAATGAAGGTTAGTTAAAATGGACAGGTGCATTATGTATTTTATGTGACAAGGAGATACTATTAAATATTATACAACAACAAGCAATTTCACTCGGTTATGAGTGATAGGTATTTAATTATCAACATATACAAAATATGTCTCTCATAAAAATGAAGATGTTGAGATAGATGAGTAGAAACAAATTGAGAGTGATACCAATAGACGATAAAACGAGGGAAATTCGTTTGAAATGGTTTGGACACGTAGAAAGATGATTAAAGGAAACTTCAATAATAAGGTACGAGAAACTAGGTTGTGAAAATGTTAAAAGAGGAAGAGGAAAAATACAAAATTATTGAAAGAAAACAATAAAAAATGATTTTACTTATGTTGAGTTAACTCTTTGCATGACTCGTGATTGAGCGAAAACAAATATGAAAACAAAGAATGCATGTGGCCAACCCCATCTAGTAGATGGGACAAGGCTTAGTTATTGTTGTTATATAAGATGGTATAAGAGTCATTGATATCTTGATCGCCTTTCTATATCGTAGCGATCTCCGCCTGTGCCCTCTCAAAGATCTATTACCTCTGCGCCTCCATTTCCCTCTTAAACTCCATCCTCATCTTCTCCAATCTGATCGTCTATTGTCTCTTATTATTCTCAATCTTTTGATAGTTCTCCTTGAACTTATGCATAGTTTCACCAAGCATTACAAACACATGAGATTCTTGTCTTCTCCATTGACTCCCGTTTGGGGCCTAGCGGCCAACAACCTTACCTTCTTGGACAGTGGAGGTGGCAAATTTGAGTCGTCGTCATCCTTTGCACCTCTCCTATTCTCTGATCCTCACTCTCAAATATCCCCAATTCCGTCAATTCCATTCGTGTGATCAATAAAAGCCCTAAGTTTCATGAAAATGTACTCACCGAAGTCGAGGCCTCAGGTGAGCGGCTTTCCAGAGGGCGGAGGAGGAAGAAAGGCAGTCATAGTTGAGTCCATGAGCGAATCCATTCGCTCAAAGTAGACCCATTGACTTGTAGGACCGGTGAGCCCCACCTTCTTCTTGTACTTCTTCTTGAGCATGTCGAGGCAGTTTCGACACTATGCATCCGTGATGTGGACCTTCACGACTTCCACGACCTTCTTGGCGACGTAGCACCACTCGTCGGAGCGAAGATTTTTTCGGTTGAGCTACATGAACCGTTCTCCCCATGCATTGAGCAAAGCATTCATCGCCACCTTCGTCCAACCTGTCGAAGCCATCCTTGCTATCGCCGGAGGCGGCCGCTTCGTGCGAGGAGCAAACTCATAATTAAGCTTCACCGACAAGTGATTGTACTCTCCTCCACCACCATCGTGGCCATGCGGTGCGTCATCGTCATCCTCCTCGTCGTCTTCGTGGATTCGGGAGTCCTGGTGAGGTTTCTGTCCCCGGTGCAATTCAACATCGTCTTTTGCGGCCTTATCGTCATCATCGTCATCTTGGTAGTCTCCATCGGGGTTTTTGAAGAACGTCGAGGGGTTTCGGAAGGGAAGCTTGGGGCCGTGAGTGGAAGAGAAAAGGTTATGAAGTTGATTGAGTGAGAAGGGTTAGGAGGATACCGAGCATCGCCGTTAGCGTCATCCATCTCTCTCTTTGTCGCTCCCTTTGGTGATGGAGACTTCGAAAAAACGGAGAGAGATGGAGAGGTTGTTGCAGTCTCTAGGAAGAAAAGAGAGGGAACGAGAGAGGGATGCCGCATTCTCTAACCATATGGGGCGTTTATACCATATACATTCGGGTCGTCGATCCGGTTTTATTTAGATTCAGACCCTTCTGTGTTAAATTCTTTTTCGACCACATCTAGACCCGAAGTTATATTTGGATTAGATTTGATCTTGATTGGTATTTAAATTTAAGTTAAGGTGCTTTTCAACTTGTTTATTTTTAACATTTGTTGAAATAATTGGAATAATTGCTTATTGTCTCGTATATAAGAAAAATTTATTTGTTGTTTGTTAGACAATAAGTTACATCTCTTTGTTGCCATTTGTTGAAGACCGTTATGATTAAGGTGATTATGTTGTTGGCTATTGGTTGAAGATAAGTCGATGTTGGAAATCCACTTATTGTTATCTTGATAACCTTGTACTTGATAAAGTATTTGAAAATAATGCATAAAAAGAGTTTTGCGTTGAGTATTGCTTATTCATTTGCTATATTTTGAGTATTTTGAATGAACAATAAAATTTACAATTCAAAGAATTCTTGTTTTTGAGAAACATATTTTATATTGAAAAGATTATTTTAAGTTGATTATAAATAAAACCTTTTTTTTATGATCTTCGTAGATTATCTTATTCTTGAATTATAGAATCTTGTTTGAGATTATGAGTTATTTAAGGAATTTGACATTTGATTGATTTGGATGGTTTCAATTTAGCCTTAAAGTACGAATGATTTTAATGATTTAAGTTTGAGTTTATTTTTAAAACTTGAGTTTGAGCTTAGTTTTAAACCTTTTTTCAAGGTTTTTTTTGTAATATCATAAGTTTGTGATTATTTATGAAATTATTTGTTATATTTAGCAATCGTACGTAATACCTTCGTTTGATCTAAATTAAAAGATACTTATAACAAAGCTTATAGAATTAATCTCGAACGAAGGTATTAAGATCTCGTAACTCAAAGTATGAAACCTATTATTTTAAAGAAGTTCTCTTCATGGTTGATGCAATTGATGAATACGCAGTCGGACAGCTCAAGGAATACGATGGAAAGAAGTTGGTCTCTGCAACGAAGGAAGGTCTGAAACTCGAGGACGCAGAGGAAGAGAAGTGAAGAAGGCTGCATCCGAGGGGCTATGCAAGGTGATGAAGAACATTCTTGGCGACAACGTTGAGAAGGTGGTGGTATCTGATCGAATTGTGGACTTTCCTTGCTGCTTAGTGACAGGGGAGTACGGATGGACGGCGAACATGGAGAGAATCATGAAGGATCAGGCTCTCAGAAACCGCAGCATGTCGTCTTACATGTCTAGCAAGAAGATGGAAATCAACCCTCAGAACGCTATAATGGAGGAACTGAGGAAACGCGCCGAGGCAGACAAGAACGATAAATCCGTGAAGGACTTGGTGCTGCTGCTGTTCGAAGCGGCTCTGCTCACTTATGGGTTCATCTTGGACGATCCCAACACCTTTGTGGGAAGAATCCAGAGAATGTTGAGGTTGGGACTTACCATTGATGAGGGCGAGCTCCGTGCTGGTGACGACACAGATATGCTAGTGACGACGATAAGGCAGCAATGGGCGTCCAGCCAAAGTCGCACCGAGTTTCTGTCGATTGAATTAACTAAAAAGACTAAAATCCTTCAGTTTTCCTTTTTCCACTTGTAATGAGAGGCCGAAGCCGAGTGCGCATGTCGAGCTCAGTCTTGGTGTTAGGGTTGTTCACGGTTTGAACTTCGATCTGATTCAGTTCTAACTTCAACAGTTCTTGGTATTTTAACAGTTTATACAATATTGAGACGATGAGGAGGAGTCAGATAGCAAGCTACTCTAATTTATGTTTTAATGACTATGTAACAGGTGTTAAACTGACAAGAGTAAATATTACATTTGATCTATTTTCTGCTCTACTTGGTTCGATTTGATTCTTGTGTTCGGTTTTAAAACCAAACCATTATTACTTTATTTATTTTTGTTAGAACTAAACTGAATCAAACGGTTCGACATCCAGAACCGAACCAACAATCGGTTCACCTTTTATGTTTTTTCGAAAGCCCTGCCAGTTTTAGAGGCAGCTTTCAGCTTTCGCTTTGGGAAGGAAAGGTCCTAGCAACATGGCTTGAAATGAAGAATCATAACTATTTCGTCATGTTTCTGCAAAATACATGATATAATTAGGGGCTTTATCGTCAGACACAACGAGATAAGAAGCCGTTTCGTTTTAGAAGCACCTGGAAGCCAACGCTAAGAAGTCATCGCTAGGGTTTCCTCCATAACTACCCATTTCTATTTATAAGCGAAAACCATCCAACCGCTGCTGCCTCTTCTCTGGTCAGTTTGCTCGTGCGGGATCTGCTCTGGTTCTTCACTTTCAATCGTCTTCCTTCGTCTCTTCTTGTTCGCGTGCAGCAATGTCTGACGTTCAGAGAGGGGACGCGGAGACTTTCGCGTTTCAGGCGGAGATAAACCAGCTTCTGAGTCTCATCATCAACACCTTTTACAGCAACAAGGAGATCTTCCTTCGGGAGCTCATCAGCAACTCCTCTGATGTGAGATTCGTCCCTTCTGTTGTCTGATCTATCGCCATTTTTTCTTTTTTGCGGTGGTTTGGCTTTTCAGTGGGCTTGTTCGACCCAGAACTTGTCTTTTTGGCCTTTTTGCATTTGGTTTGCTTCTAGCTTGGTCGCTACCCAAATCTGGACTTGATCTTCATTCTGAACATGAATGTTTCCAACATGTGCTTGTATTGGGTCCCTGTAACACACCCAGATGCGATCGCTACCAGAACGGGAAATGTTGGAGCTGATGTTGGGTGGTTTTGTTTCCTTTAGTATCTCCTCGGGCACGTTTGGATATGGTTTCCCTGTATCACAACTTTTTATCACGTTCATTTGCTCATGGATCTATGCTAAATTTTCCTGTCTTAATTGCTAGATATGTATTCAGATGCTTAGGATATGTTTTTCCTTTTACGTGTTCTTGCTTCCTATGCTTTTGAAGCGCATGTGTTAACCACTGTTGCGTCCTGTAACTGCTGTCGTGTGAGTTCATTCGTTGAAGGGATGATTTCTCATGATGCATGAGTTTTATCTCCCTCTTGTTTCTGTTTCGGTGTAAAACGATATATCATCCTATAGGTGGTGTCTTTTGAGTGGTTGTGCATGCTATGCAATGGCTCTGTATTCGCATGACTTGTTCTACACTCACCGAAGTTTTGGTTAGGTTTCTGTAATTCAGCTTGTTGTTCCTGTCTGTCCTGGTGACCAATATGAACAGCAGAGTGGCTCACGTGTCTCATGCAGCATATTATACGCCGAATATATGGTCATTGAATTTCTAGTGAATGATCTTTACTCTGCACATTTAACTTTTCAAATATGTGACAGGTTGTCTGCTTACATTTGTAGGAGTGGGTGATTCCTTATGAATATCCGGCTTATTTCCTGTTGAATGCACAACTATGTTCTTTTTTGGGGCATCCATGCAGGATGCCTCTGATCTACAGCTAAAAATTTGAACAGGTGGTTTGCCATGTTGTATATCTTCCATCTAGAGGTTAACCACGCGTATAACCTCTATTAATAGTTCTCTGTCATTTTCAGCTAGCCTCGAAAAGCCCTGCTACTCGCAATGTCGCTATTTATGCTTCTGTTATTTTATATCGTCTATTTCTGTTGGCGTCCGATGTAAAGAACAGTTTTGTAAATTTTTGATGTTGTGTTTCTCAATAATAGAAAAGCAGTATGACATATAAATGCTGGGTGAACAATTTGGGTACCATTGCGAGGTCTGGGACCAAGGAGTTCATGGAGGCGTTGCAGGCTGGTGCTGACGTCAGCATGATTGGCCAGTTCGGTGTTGGTTTCTACTCTGCTTATCTAGTTGCCGAGAAGGTCATTGTCACCACCAAGCACAACGATGATGAACAGTACATATGGGAATCACAGGCCGGTGGGTCCTTCACCATCACTAGGGACACCAAGGGGAGCAACTCGGAAGAGGAACCAAGATCACCCTCTTCCTCAAGGAGGATCAGGTAATCTCAACAACTCAAACCCCATTATGCTATTTTGTTCAAAAACATTTTTTTTTTGTCTTTGTATTGATTGATTGGTTGATATTGTTCACACACACACACACACACACACACATATTACTCTATAGCTGCACAGTTTCATCATCTAATTATCATTGAGCTTACTTTGTTTTGTGCATATTTATGTTCTGATTCTATCACATAAGTAGATGTGGGGAATGTGTGTGCGCGAGAGTGATGTGTAAAATTTTTAGGTTTGAATGTAAGGAACACTTGTTGGAAGGTAATTTGTAATTTAGTTGTAATTATGAAATTGATGATTTGTCAACTTTGGAGTGGGTAGCTACAGCAGAAAAATAGATTTTTAGTTGTCGATATGCGTATTGATTGAGTGCATTTTGATATTAGTTAATTTTTAGAGAAATTTTGCTATTTTTCAGAAGCTTTTTAAATTTTTTTAATAATACAAAATGATCTAATTTAAAACTAATTGATTGATATTGTTCTGGATTTTGAACAGTTGGAATACTTGGAGGAGCGGAGGATCAAGGATCTTGTCAAGAAGCACTCTGAGTTCATCAGCTATCCTATTACCTCTGGTCTGAGAAGACTACCGAGAAGAGATCAGTGATGATGAAGATGATGAGCCCAAGAAGGAGGAAGAAGGGGATGTTGAGGATGTTGACGAAGACAAGGAGAAGGATTCTAAGAAGAAGAAGAAGATCAAGGAGGTTTCCATGTGGCAACGCATCAACAAGCAGAAGCCTATCTGGATGAGAAAGTCCGAAGAGATTACCAAAGAAGAGTATGCTTCCTTCTACAAGAGCCTGACCAACGACTGGGAAGACCATCTGGCTGTTAAGCACTTCTCTGTTGAAGGCCAGCTTGAGTTCAAAGCCATTCTTTTCGTCCCTAAGCGCGCACCTTTTGATTTGTTTGACACAAGGAAGAAGATGAACAACATCAAGCTGTACGTTCGTCGTGTCTTCATCATGGACAACTGCGAAGAACTGATCCCTGAATATCTAGGATTCGTGAAGGGTGTTGTCGATTCTGATGACTTGCCACTCAACATCTCTCGTGAGACGTTGCAACAAAACAAGATTCTTAAGGTGATCAGGAAGAACTTGGTGAAGAAATGCATCGAGCTGTTCACCGAGATTGCTGAAAACAAGGATGATTACAATAAGTTCTACGAATCTTTCTCGAAGAATCTCAAGTTGGGCATCCATGAGGACAGCCAGAATAGGCTAAATTGGCTGATTTGCTCAGATATCATTCTACAAGAGTGGAGATGAGTTGACGAGCTTGAAGGACTATGTTACCAGAATGAAGGAGGGCCAGTCAAAGACATTTACTACATCACTGGAGAGAGCAAGAAGGCTGTGGAGAACTCTCCTTCTTGGAGAGACTCAAGAAGAAGGGCTATGAGGTGCTGTTCATGGTGGATGCCATTGATGAGTATGCTGTTGGACAACTGAAAGAGTATGATGGCAAGAAGTTGGTTTCAGCTACGAAGGAAGGATTGAAGTTGGATGATGAGACTGAGGAAGAGAAAAAAGAAAAAAGAGGAGAAAAAGAAGTCATTTGACGACCTTTGCAAGACCATCAAGGAGATCTTGGGAGACAAAGTTGAGAAGGTTGTTGTCTCCGATAGGATTGTTGATTCACATGCTGTTTGGTGACTGGTGAATATGGCTGGACTGCAAACATGGAGAGGATCATGAAGGCTCAGGCCTTGAGGGATAACAGCATGAGCGGCTACATGTCTAGCAAGAAGACCATGGAGATCAACCCAGATAATGGTATTATGGAGGAGTTGAGGAAGAGGGCTGAAGCTGACAAGAATGATAAGTCAGTGAAGGACCTTGTGTTGCTTCTCTTCGAGACAGCCCTCTTGACTTCTGGTTTTAGCCTTGATGATCCCAACACCTTTGCTGCAAGAATTCACAGGATGTTGAAGCTTGGTCTTAGCATTGATGAGGAGGAGGCTGGTGGGGATGATGTTGACATGCCTCCATTGGAAGAGGATGGTGCAGAGGAGAGCAAGATGGAGGAAGTCTGATTTTGGATTGCCTTACTAAGTATTGTTCTACTTGCATCATCAATGGATTCTCGTGTCGTGTTCAATGTGAGTGGTATATATCGCCAGATTACTAATATTAATGGGTTATGAGGCTTCTCTTCGTTCTCTTATTCAATCAATGGTAGGAACTGTTCTGCATTGTGATTTACAACCTGATGGAAAGGAAGTCGCATGGCCTAGCCTATTATTCTCATGAACTGCATCTGGCGGACGTCCACTCTTCAGGGATTGCGTGTCGTGTGGGTAAACTTGGTGGGACACGTGAACCTGGGCACATTCTCGACCCCTTGCCATCCCTACGATCCTTCCTTGAGTAGCAAGGCTCTTTTACTTACTAAAAAAGCTTTTCTATCTAGCTCTTGACCTCGAAGTTGAATGTCACTTGAGTTCATAAACTGTCGACCTTGATGGTTGTTTTGAGTCTATCTTCTAGCGACGCATACAAATATTTAACCTTCTCATTTTAACACGAATATTTGAGAATGAAACTTGGAAGGAACTAATCGAGTTCCAAGTCAAAGCCGCTCGGTGTTTTGATCATTCATAGGGCCTGTCTGCATGGTAGAACTATTTGGAAGAAGGCTTGAACTCTCAGAGTTGTGATGCAGAGAGCTTCATGTTTGTTTTCGTGATTTCCCTGGCAAATTCCAACTCGTTTATCCACGTCTTCTAACAAGGGGCAAAGTTTCTCTTCCACCGAATCCCCATTTTTTCAGCATTTGATTTCTCTGTTTGCTTTACTATGAATCGGACACGGATGGAGCCGGATCCATGGTTCGCCGTCGAAACTGGAACTGGATCGGTCACGACCTGTAGTGATCAGTCTGCATGGGCCATGGTGGTGGAAGGAAGCTTTCATGCAGCCACGCTCTCGCACTCAGAACACGTGTTTGATACGAGCTCCACCTGCCTCACCACTTCATCTCCTGAAGACAATATTCTCCTTCTCTTTCTTTTTGACCATTTTCTTTAATTCAGAGGATTCTCTTTTGAGAAAAGCAGACTGTCCCTTGAGTTTTATCTCGCGGAAATGGCGATCCCTGAGGTTGAGACGTTCGCTTTTCAGACTGAGATAAACCAGCTTCTCAGTCTCATCATCAATACCTTCTACAATTACAGAGAGATCTTCCTTCGTGAACTCATCAGCAACTCCTCCGATGTACGAGTCTCTCCTCTGTTTCCGGATATTCCCGTCCTTTTTTACTGTTTTTTCTGGTCTCTGGTCTCTGGTTCCTTTGCTGTGCTGCTACCCATAATCAGAAAAGAGACGGATTTTATTTTTAACGCTTTAAACGCCGCTCTTTGGAACTCCAATTGTTGTTCATGTGCTGAATGTTGAGAGAATTTACTTGCTTGATACACTTTATTGATGATGATTGTCTTTAGAGAGATGATGATGAGCTAATTCGATATCACTTTATGGCAGGCATTGGACAAGATCAGGTTCGAGAGCCTGACAGATTCAAGCAAGCTGGCTGCACAGCCTGAACTGTTCATCAGGGTTGTTCCTGACAAGGCTAACAAAACTTTGAGCATAGTTGATAGTGGAATCGGCATGACAAAAGCTGGTATTGATCTATTTGTATGATACAACTTCGGGAGCTTATTATTTCTGAGATACTAATCAGTTTGATTTCTGCAGACTTGGTGAACAATCGAGGAACAATTGCAAAGTCGGGGACGAAAGAGTTCATGGAAGCATTGCAGGTTGGAGCAGATGTTAGTATGATTGACCAAGAAGGTGACGGTCATCACTGGGGTTTTACTCTGCTTACTTGGTCGCCGAGAAGGTGACGGTCATCACTAAACACAACGATGACGATCAGTACATTTGGGAGTCACAAGCGGGCGGACTATTCACTGTTAGCAGATATTTGACTGGTGAAAGTTTAGCAAGAGGGACCAAGGTGGTTCTCTATCTCAAGGAAGATCAGGTACATTGTTCTGTTCTAGGACTACTATAATATTGGTAGGGGAAGAAGCACTCTGAGTTCATCAGCTATCCTATCAATCTGTGGACCGAGAACAGAAAGGAGGTGAGTGATGACGAAGAAGAGGAATCCACCAAGAAGGAAGAGGAAGGGGGATGTGGAGGATGTTGATGAGGACAAAGATAACAAGTCCAAGAAGAAGAAGAAGGTGAAGGAAGTGAGCCATGAATGGCAGCAAATCAACAAGCAGAAACCCATTTGGCTCCGAAAGCCAGAGGAAGTCACCAAAGAGGAGTATGCAGCTTTCTACAAAAGCTTGACCAATGATTGGGAGGATCATCTTGCCGTGAAGCACTTCTCAGTCGAAGGGCAGCTTGAATTCAAGGCCATTCTCTTTGTTCCTAGAAGAGCACCCTTTGATCTCTTTGACACAAGGAAGAAGATGAACAACATCAAGCTGTATGTCGGAGGGTCTTCATCATGGACAACTGCGAAGAGCTGATCCCTGAATATCTAGGATTCGTGAAGGGTGTTGTGGATTCGGATGATCTTCCTCTCAACATTTCTAGGGAGACACTTCAACAAAACAAGATTCTTAAGGTGATCAGGAAGAACTTGGTGAAGAAATGCATCGAGCTGTTTTTCGAGATTGCAGAGAAAAAGGAGGACTACAATAAATTCTATGATGCATTCTCCAAAAACATTAAGTTGGGTATTCACGAGAATAGCCAAAATAGAGCCAAACTAGCAGACCTGCTTAGGTATCACTCGACCAAGAGTGGTGATGAGACGACTAGCCTGAAGGACTATGTAACCAGGATGAAGGAAGGGCAGAAAGACATCTATTACATTACTGGTGAGAGTAAGAAGGCTGTAGAGAACTCTCCTTTCTTGGAGAGGCTGAAGAAGAAGGGTTATGAAGTACTTTTCATGGTGGATGCAATTGATGAATATGCTGTTGCTCAATTGAAGGAGTATGATGGGAAAAAACTGGTGTCTTGCCACCAAGGAAGGGCTCAAGCTGGATGATGAATCAGAAGAAGAGAAGAAAAAGAAGGAAGAAAAGAAGAAGTCATTTGAGAACCTGTGCAAGACCATCAAGGACATCCTTGGGGACAAGGTGGAGAAAGTCACGTGGTCTCTGACAGAATTGTGGACTCCCCATGTTGCTTGGTCACTGGCGAGTATGGGTGGACAGCAAACATGGAAAGGATTATGAAAGCACAAGCTTTGAGGGACAACAGCATGAGCTCTTACATGACAAGCAAGAAGACCATGGAGATTAACCCTGACAATGGCATTATGGAGGAGTTGAGGAAGAGGCTGAGGTTGACAAGAATGACAAATCAGTGAAAGATTTGGCTTTGCTCCTCTACGAGACTGCGCTGTTGACATCTGGTTTCAGTCTTGACGATCCTAACATGTTTGCAGCAAGAATCCACAGGATGCTGAAGTTGGGTTTGAACATAGATGACGACGAGGTTGCCAGTGAAGATGCTGACATGCCACCGCTCGAAGAGGAAGGAACCGAGGAGAGCAAGATGGAAGATAGATTAAAAATGCAGTGAAACTTTGACAAGATACGAGGAAACACAGATAATGGGACTAAAGAAATGCCTCTTACCATCAGGATTTGGAGGAAAGGTTTCTCTATGACTATTGAAACACATTGATCGTATCTCCAGCAGTAAAAACAACATTAAACTTGAATCTCTATATATGTGAATACGTTGATTGCATTGGGCGAGCCTCTCACCATCGTTGTTTCCTGCTGAGCCCAACGCTACTCCCACTTTCCTATTTCCTATTTGGTGAACTCCAAATCCAACCAGTCCATTTCCCGTTTTACGTTTCTCTCTCTCTCTCTCTCTACGTTTCTCTCTCTCTCTCTCTCTCTCTATATATATATATATATATATATATATATATGTATAGTGTACAGTCGTTTGCGCAAGCAAACACACACTATTTCCCTCCTTTCTTCTATGCCTTCAAGGGCAGAGCTGAGTTCTTGTTTAAAAGACAGTGATTTGAATGACAATCTCTAAGGCAGAGATCCAATCTCTTATCGATGGACAATGTTTACTGTTTGCTGCTACTGTGTTTTTCTCCCTACCTCTTGCCCTGTTCTAAGATTAATTCTCAATGTTTTGGTGAAAGATATCTCATTTTCAATTCAAAGGAGATTACTAGACATCAGAGATCAGGAAAGATACTATAAAATGGACTGGCAACAGGGGCCGTGCAGGTTGCGGTCCTGCGGGGAGAGAGAGAGAGAGACCGCTTAGTGTTCTGTCACAGTAAAATCCGAGAATCAGGTGCAGAAGAACGTTTTGCACATTTCAAAATTGAGAGTCATACATGCAAACGGATTTTAGTCATTCAACATTAACTGCGCTGTTCCGATGGAAATATTTTTGTTTGCATTATTAAAAGTATAAGCTGGAGGGCATCCTAGGTGCAGTTCGCCTGTTGCTTTAGTCTAATAGTATTGCCAAATTAAGGAGTATATCCTTACATTTAACTCTTTTTTTCTCTCTCTTTTTTTCTTTATATATATATAAAAATAATAAGTGATTGAATTCTATCAACCTATCACATTCTTCACTTATATTCATTCGCTATTTTTTAATGATTGATTATATTTTTTAACTTTTAAAAAAATAATAAATTACAAGAACAATGAATGAACGTGAGTATATTATTGGATGAGCATCAATGACATTTTAAAGAGAGGTAGGATCCAATATATATATATATATATAGTTTATACTATTTCTGTTATTTTTTTTAAATTTTGATGAGGCTAATGCCCAACCTCGACAAGAAATTGACCTGCCGGTGGGAATGTCTGTCATCTCGCACGACATGCTGCACCAATCTACAGAAAAGCTCTGTAAGCCCGAAAACCCAAACAATTCGCAGCTCTGAATTTCCAGGGTAGACAGACACACCAAAACCAAAGTCGTCGAATACATGATAAAAGATCCGTCTGAGTTTTACGCTCCAACTCAAACAAGTATCACTGGGACATGATAAAATGGCATGAGATAATAACTTGTTTACATTATAAATTCACAAACAAGGGGACAAGAACCGGTAGAAAGTTGAAGTTCCCGGGTGAAACAAACAGCCACACAACCAACAGAGTCTGAAGTTACAACAAAGCAAACTTACGTGAAAATCAACTAATGCAAACCAACTTCACATTGAAGGTACTTCTGGTGCGAGGACCATTAAAATAACTATTTAGTTTCAGCTTTAGTATCAGAGGTTCGAAGATTGAATGTGTAGAAGAGGGTGGCGATATAGATGAGGAGAGCGGTCGAGATCGGGGTGACGAGAGCGGTCGAGATCCTGGTGCGAGGACCATTAAAATAACTATTTAGTTTCAGTTTTAGTATCAGAGGTTCGAAGATTGAATGTGTAGAAGAGGGTGGCGATATAGATGAGGAGAGCGGTCGAGATCGGGGTGACGAGCGCGGCGACGGCACCCTCAGAATAGTGACTCTTACATGACAGTAAACCGAGCTTAACCTCAATGACATAAACCATGGAGAGCATGAGGAAGGTGCAGCCCATGACGGAGCCGAAGGCAGAGGTGGCCATGCCGGCCCTCAGGTATGTGTAGTGAATGTGTGCCTTGTCCGCAGAGGGGATATCCGTGTTGCGTACGTTTATGGCTAGCTTCATTCCCTGTGCTACCAAGCTCGAGAAAAGGAAAAAGCTGAACGAGATCACCTCGAAGAGAAAGAGCCGCCGAAGGATGCCGAGGCCCGCGTCGCACTGGGGACGCCCGGCGAGGCTACTCTGGCCCGGGCTTGTGAGGGAGAGGCCAAGGAAGACGGCGATGGTGAAGAGTGAGTTCACATTCACCAGGCCGTCGAGTGCATTGACATGGATCGTTGTCAGATTATCGTTTCCTCTTCTTTCGTCCGCCATTGGTTTAGAAGGTTGCAGAAGCAAGGGACTGAGAAGATGGCGTCTCTCCCCAGAAATCTTTCTGGGTGGATGTGAAGAGGACGATACAATACTAATAGCCAGAGCTGGCTTTGATTTCCAATAGAAGTGAACAAATATAAACAAAAAATCTAAAGGTTTTTGTAGCTGCTTATCTGGGCTTGTGGGCACCATAATTTGGATGGTGTTTGATAAGAACCAAAAATGGGGCTACACAATCATGGAGAGCCCCTAAGCCGAACTTGAGCTCACCCAACTCAGTAAACAGCCAAGATCAAATGAGGTTCGGCTGTGTTCCAGCAAACCCAGATAAAAGGGAATGTACTTAAGATTGATCTCTCCTCCTGATCAAATGTTGCTTGAAAGATCAAACCTTGAATTGATGCTTTACTTTACAAGATCAAACCCAGCTGAGCTAGACAAGCTTAACTTAAGCTACTCTCAGCTAAAAAAAAAGTAACTTTACACGTCTAATTTTCATATATATATATATATATATATATATGTTATTTTTCTTGTAAAATTGAGGGATTGATCATCATATAATTTACGTAAGACCCACTGGTTCGTCGGCTTCGTACTGACATGATTTTCTTGATGCGGTACATAAAAGTTCGATATACTTAAACTAAGCCAGTTAATGCAAGCATAGCCAAACCAACCCTAACATGCATTTTTACATGCTGATTGAGCATAGCTAAAAGTCAGCTCTTGTTGGGTTCCTTCATGAACGAGCCCTTCATAACTCAAACGAAATCGATACATAATATTAATGACTCTGTTGACACTTCAAAAGGTATTACTATATTCAGAACCAGCCAATAGCCTGGTTGGCTTGGATTTATTGCATTGATGAGCTAGTAGTCGTTGAACACTTGTATTTACTGCGTTATATGGATAAGATCCGTGTGTGGGTCCAGATCCAGCCCGAAACAGTCTACAACCACAGCCCCACGATCAGTTGTCAGGAAGAAGAAAGATTTGTCCAGAACAACTCGCTCTGTTCGTTTTGTTACAATGGCGGAAAGGTATTGTCAATCTTATATCACCAAAAGTTGGTGATATAGAAAATGAACCATGTCGTTGGTTTGTGACAAATCCATTATCATAAGAGATTTGTCTGAAAGAACCATGTAACGTCAAGATTGTGGTTACTAGGACACGTGGGATGTCTGGGTTGCATATCACAAAAAGTTGGTCATATTGTGAGAGATCTTTCCCGTCGGAGTTCGAACTGGTTTGGATTTCAGCTACGTGTGTTGTGGTTCTTTAACAGTATTTGTTCAAGTTTCTGAACAATAATAATCCAAGCAACAAATTTTGCGAAGAGGATACTTTCTCGGTCAATATTAGATCAATCAATAGAAGGTAGATCAGCATGTCTTCTTCATGGTGAATATGTGCCCGGATCCGATAAGGATTGTTAGGCACTTAAAGCTCGCATTAGTGATAAAGATCTTGTGGTTACATAAGAGAAGACTGGTAGATTCATTAAAAGTTAGGATAAAACCAGAAAAAGAATTAAAATGAGAGAAGATTATGATTAGTATTAGTGGTTTAAATACTTAAAAAGGGAGTTAATGGAGCTCTAACAGGAAGGTTTGAAAAATTAGATGGTGATCACTTTAAGAAAAGGGGACAAATACCACAGAAGAAACGAGATATTAAGACATGATCTTTGCTATTTATGGAGCTCTGAGACGATTCAGCAATTGGCGATTCTATTTAAAATTCAATAGAATTGGTTTTGTGTCACATTAGCATTTAAGTAGCAAATAGCAAAGCTTACACGAATTCCTTTATCAAACTCTCAGACGATTCATCAATTGGCGATTCTATTTAAAACTCAATAAAAGGAAAACATCCTAAAGAAATATGATCTATTGCCATAGCTAAATTGATTTCCCTAACACACACACTAACACATGGTTCAGAAATGCTGAATCTCGTATCAATCATCTTGGCTTGGGCAGCACTTCATGCATACACACACAAACACATATACACGTATGTCCAACTCAAACACTCTTATTCATTTTATAATAGTGTATTGAATGACAATCTCCAAGAGATCCGCTTTTTCATTGATGAACACTGTTTACTATTCCTTTTCTCCGGCTTTCCTCATACTACTCTAAGATAGTTTCGTCTTATTTTGATGAAAGATTTCATTTTTAATTGAAAGGAGATCATCAGAGAGCATGAAGATACCATAAATGTAGGAGGGAATTCTAACGCTTAAGAGGGTCAGTACCACCTTTACTGTGTGCCTTATACCTAAAGGAAGTATTCCGCATCTTGGATTTTGATTGCATTTTCTGGTTCTGTTTAAATGCACCTACCGCATAAATTAAGCATTAAGGAAAGGCAGTTCGACGGGAGGAAGTGGAATAATTGAATCATATGGGGCCACAAGAGTTTTGTTTTTCTTCCCTAAATTCAATACCCACATGACAGAAGAATTGGCAGTGTGGAAATCTTAGAACAAATGGATCATGCAATGATAATATGTGCCACCTTTTTATTTAAATCACAACGAAATCTGAGGCTAACCTTTCTCCCAGCGCTTATTTTTGGCAATAGCTTGTCCAGGCTGATCGTGTATGAGATTATTAAAGATAATAAGAAATCCAGCTGCGCCTATCTGCAAATGGGCCATTTATTTCTGGCTGACGCCCAAGGAGGCCGATCATTATGGACTTATCATCACATAATATTCTTAGTCAATATTTGAACTGTCTGAAACTGAAGATAAAAAATGACGAGAAGGAAGCACATGCCTCCCCTTTCAGGGACATTATTGAGGCATCAATGGACATTATGAAGGAAGAGAGAGATCTTTAATGACTAGCCCTGCAGCTCCTTTTCCAAGGGCAATCCATCTTCATGAAAATAAGGTAAGAGACTCTAATAATGAATCTGCTCTCCTTTTCAAGGGCCACTATCAAGAATCTTTCTCTCACACACACAAGCGACCAACTGCACTTTTAGAAATAGAATCATGCACACACCTCTACGAATCAAAAGCTATAAAATCAATTAATACCTGCTCTTTTAGTTTCAATTACAGTTTCAAACGGTGTTAGGCTTTTTGACGTATAAAATCTATTATTCCATAACAATGTAAAATCTTGTCTAAGTAGTTCACTTGATGCTTTATTTAAGCAGCCGGTGCACCAATGCAGATGATATTTGTCACACATGCATTTTAGCAAACATTTCTGCACACACACACTGATAGAGAGAGAGTATATTTACCTTTCATTACTTCACGACAAGTCAATCGATGCAATGTCATGCCAGACTGGAGCTGGCCAATCTCACGTCAGTGTGACAAAATGCGTGGGCGTGATTTCTTCACGTAGATCGCAACCCAACAGTTCGACTCATCACATGATCTCAGCCTGCAAAAATGGCCTTCCCTCTGATATCCAGCGTCTCTCCGGACCCACATCAATCTTAATTCGCACATCCACACTTGAGCTCTCGGTTTCTGACAGCACTATGTGACGATTTCGAAGCTGTCCTTGACAGACCCACTACGCCCAATCTCCTCTGGCTTTTGTTTTTACTGCCTTCCAAATGTAAAGCCAAGGCCCCACACTCTCCTCAAACTATATGCATAACTAATTAAACTAAGCAAAACATAATAATTTGTCAAGCAATTTTCTAATCTAATGTTAATGTAGACATGAATCTTCACAGTTCGACTCTTTCGTACAGTTTCACTCTTTCGTGATCGACTCCGTATTGCTAATTAGTTAACAAGTCAGCATAAAACTTTGTTGGATCTCATACTGATGAAACCCCAATAAACCTACCTAGGTCGTTTGGTTGGATGGTTAGGCGATTCCAATGTATGCAATGAGGTTTTTGTATCAACTTTAAATCTCAAGCAACGCAAACTTGATTTTTTGAAAATAAGTATTGATTTCAAAACTAGAGTCAAATTGATATCCGAATCCAATCCCGTTTACATTCTAATTCTAGTATTGATGCATATAGAACTGGAATATGTTCAAACTTTGAAATCAGCACATCTGAGATCATCTGATGCACGTCAACCGATAAGTGAAATTCTCCCTCTCTGTACCTTAAAAAGAAAATCCCCCCCCTGTAAGACCGTTGAAACAAAGGAAACTAACTGTATATTAAAGGATCAGCACATTCATGGCAGATCATCTAGGGGGTACCGGGGAAGTGAATGAAGAGAAGCAGCAGGACAGCAAGCTCATTAGCGTGCACGTCACTGCACTCGACGGCCTGGTGAACGTGAACTCGCTCTTCACCATCGCCGTCTTCCTTGGCCTCTCCTCTGCGACGCCCGGCCAGAGGAGCCTTGCCGGACACACCAACTGCAACGCCGCCGTCGACGTCTACCGCAACCTTGTGGTCTTCGAGGTAGTATCCTTCAGCTTCTTTCTCTTCTCTAGCCTTGTGGCGCAGGGCCTGAAGCTCGCAATCAACATACTCAACAGCCACATCCAAGCCGTCGACCGAGCTCACATTAGCTACAGGGTGCTAAGGGGCGGTATGCTGGCTTCGGCCTTCGGGTCAGTGATGGGATGCACCTTCCTACTCCTCTCCATGGTCTCCGTCATCGAGGTGAAGCTGGGTTTGCTCTCCTGCGGCAGCACGCAGTCTGTCATGGCGGTCGTCCCGCTCGTCGCCCTCGTCTCCACCGCTCTGCTTGCGTACATCTCCACCCTCCTCTACGCCTTCACTATGCACTCACATATGAAGAATCAGCCTCGCTAAGGCCGTCCTCCATCTTGATAAATAAATTCGAGAGTTTTGTTAGCCTAAGGAAAGGCTTGGTTTTGGTCAAATCTACCCCCTTAACGAATAACGAAGCCATTCTAGGAGATCATAAGTCTAACGTCACTCTCCTGGGTGTGCCTCCGATCCACAAGCTTCCACGATCTATCACAAGTGCACAATCCCAGCATATGATGGGTATTAGGTTGATGGAATGCAATCAAGAAGTGATTTCCTATTGTTTTTGCATAATGTTATATGCCTCCTTAACAAGCCTTCATCTAATCTGTCCATTACGAATACATCGAGAGAGGATCAGAAGATGGATATAAGATCATTAGTTACTTCATGTTGCAGAGTGTTTATAGGCGGGCTTCTGATGAATCTGTTGAAGAATGAAGAACGAGTTCCATCTGGGGTATTGATCTGTTTGAGTTTCCGTCGGTTTTTGATAGTGGCTGATCTATATTGAGCGTGAAAAACCAACCAATGGCTATAGCTGATAATTGAGTCCATGAATTACTATGCATTAGCCCCGGTACCTTAAGCATTTCCGCTGGCTGTTCGCTCCCCGTGAAACGATTTCTAGATCGGCCAGGTTGCTTATGTCTTGAATTAAATTCGTGTGCTGTGAAGAATTGGTTCTGCGTGAGTTTCTCTAATAGTTTTTATGGTAATTCAGTAGCATCCATCTTTTTTCAGATCTTGCAAGCTTCTTTTTATAATGCTACGGTCTGTTTGAATTGTCGGTCAGGCATCGGCAGTAAATATGGGCTTGCCCTTCCGTAGAACGAGCCTGCTTTTAGGCACTTGATATTACGGTATCGAGCTTTGAATGCAAGTGGGGCAAGTAATCGTGCTGAATACAGTATTTTGTCTCCCTTATTTCTGAGTACATATAATAGCGGTTCTCCAACTGGGGACTGAGGAATTGCTTTTCCAAACAAACTGTTATTGAAAGGAGATGCCTTATTGCCAAGGCTTGGTTGGTTCTAGCGGTTCTGCACTTGTTCCCTTTATGCAAGATCTCGAGTTCGAGTATTGTGAATGGAGAAAACCAGTGTGTTAGGAGAGGCTCACTCCCATAATAAGTCTGCCAGATTAATGGAGATCCAGTTTTCAGAATGGCTGCCCCACCTCAGCTCAATGTAGACCCACCATGGTACAGAAGAATCAAGAATTGCTGGTAATCTTCGAAATAACTTTAATATAGGGAACCTAAGTTTCATAGGTACTTCTAAAGTTCATCTACATTTAAATGCAGCTACGGCATAAGATAGATCAAAACGAAAACAAGAATTCATGTAGCTGATCCCACCTGGTGTTGGAAATAGCGGATAAATTACTAATTTGGGATGAAATAACGTACATAAATATTGCATACTTCTGTCTCAAATTCAATATTTAATATGAACAAGCATCGATGGTTCTTTAGTATGACACAACATAGAGCACAACGGCGACTCATATTCTACAAAGTCCACCCAATTAGCATGGAATAGGGGTTGCTAATGGATATTAGAATATGACTGTGAAGGTAATTATTCACTTTAACAGTTTCCCAAATTCAAGAGACGGTAACATGATATTTGTTCGAAAAGCCACATGAAATTAAATGCGATCAGCAAAGTTCCTTTCCCGATGGCGCATGATTTGCAATTCTACGGTTCTGTTTTGAAGAAGTTGATGGGATCTTCAGTCCAGAATATTGTCAAGCTTAAAGCAGGCAGGAAGATCTGTTTAATTGACTACATTAATCACTTCAGTCATGAAATCTAGCAAAATTTTCAGACAAATTCATCTGTTAGACGTTGCAAATAACCCCTTTGTGTGTATTTGCACTTTTTGCTTAAGCTGGATGAGATGACCCATATAATTAAAATTTACAGAGAAATTGCAAATATGATTTGGGAAAATGGAACAATTACTAAGAGATACTCGACCTCAAAAGTGAGGGGGATATGGCGAAGCTGGTATAGAAAAAAAAGGAACGATTGTGTTCAGCCAGCAGGTATTTGCCGAAGCCGTGGATACTCTACCAATCAATGCATATAGGGAGTTGGTCTGCACTGCCATTCATGACATAAGCTACATCTTACTTTGCCCCATGTCATTCTCGGCACCTGCCCGATGTGCTGCTTTTACGATAGGTTGTGATCTCAGTGGTCTTCAGTGTCTTATACACACTCATACATACGTATATACATATATACATATAGAGAGAGAGACATGCATACACATAATTACATATTTATGTATATATACACACAAATATATAAATATCTATCTATCTATCTATCTATATATATATATATATATATATATATATATATATAGAGAGAGAGAGAGAGAGAGAGAGAGAGAGAGAGAGAGAGTATAGTTCATGCACAAACCCATATACACACTTAGATCTCGATCTTTTGATTAGACATGATCACAAATAATAAAGATTTGAATTTAAAAAGTATTTAATTTGTATAATAAATTAAATATAAATTACAAAAAATATAGGACACTTTTTTTGTTTTAAAGTTCAAATGCGAATCAAACGGTAAAAATGTTTAAGTGGACTTGAGCTTAGATTGGTAAGCCCATTTACCATGTTCTCTCTCTATATACGTGTGTGTATGTATGTATACATACATAAACACATCTAAATATGTGAATAGTGGCTTGTATAACTACAAATAGCTGTCAATTCCTGTAAAAGATCAATGGACGAATTAATTCGTCAAATTAGTGAGAGGGGAGACTTATCCTTCCAACAAGGAGTTTGTTTGGCGAGGCTAAGAAATGAAGGTTTTATTTTAAGTTGAAACTAGTCCCAATGTTCATTATAACCTGATGAATGAATATGATCCTGGCAATGTCCATCAGCATTCAACTGATATGGGGGCCGAAACGTCAAAAAATTATGCCCCACGGTTAAAGGTAATGGTTATAAGCACAGTAAATATTTAACCAATTACAATTTTCAACGCACCCACAATAAAAAGTTGCAGCCCACTGGTTTTAACCATTGGCTAATCTCCCCCAATTTAAAACATTTTCTGGTAGCAATATAGTGCCTAAAACTAACTGATTACTCGAAGAACAAGTAGTTAGAGGAACTGCATTTCAATGCAAGTGCATGAAGCGCATGCACCCACTTTTAGACATCTAGAAAGTTTATGCGTTCCTTTATTGATGTACTGACAAGAAGCTCATGAGAGAGAGAACAAGAGAGAGAGAGAGACGCTTATGAGGTGGGACTGAAAGAAGAAGCCAGAGTCTCTACACTGGATGAAGCCAGTGGAAATCCTTCTCCATTCAACTGCCCAGCAACCTGCTCCCAAAACAGTAAACTCGGACAATTGTGTGAATCATCCCAAACACCTTCGTGGCCTGTAATCAGCTCATCATCAATCAGATTACTTGATCGCACCGCCATTGATCCAACTCCCTCCACATTGTATCTCATGCTGTCGATTGTATCCCTCCCCGTCGCCTCCCAATTGGTCTCCAAAAATGGTGGCAAACAGTATGAAGCAAGGCCATCTGTAGATCCAAATGATGAGGATAATTCTCGAGTTGGTTGCCACGATTCATAATTCACTCCAATATTATTATACTGTTGAATGAAATCGTGATCTTCCGATCTTGCTTCACGACCAACCAGCAGATCGATCCCCGGCATGAAACTCGGATCAGTCATTGGAAATCCATTTCCTAAGTGACTTGATGTGATAGTTTGATCTTGTTTCATAGTATGTGATGGATCAGGTTCATAACCAGACCAAGCAGAGTCTAGTAGTGAAGGAGAGACCACTGAAGTCTCCTGTGTCTTCTTCAATTTCTTCTTAATCCATGAGTTCCAATAGTTCTTTATTTCGTTGTCCGTTCTCCCTGGTAGATGGCTTGCTATGTGTGCCCACCTGCAATATTTTGCATAGTTATAGAGAGAGAGAGTTTTAGGGTTGACAAGTTAGTTCATCAAGAATTTACTCTCAAAAAGGAAAGGTTACTACAAATTTAGATATACTGGTAGATACTAGAGAAGGTTTACAAAGTTTACTAAGAATTTTACTGTTAAAAAAGAAAGGGTACTTCAGAAGTAGACCTGTTCCCGACAGCATTATGAAGGCTAATTATTATCTTCTCCTCTTCAGCTGTAAACCTCCCTCTCCGGATGTCCGGTCTCAAATAGTTTATCCATCTTAACCTACTACTCTTTCCACACCTTTGAAGTCCTGCGTAAAGTAAACCGAACATTAAGTGAGATTGTTGAAATCTATCAAATGTGGAGATATTTATTTAAACGTCTGATGTAATCACAATTTTTTCAATTGTTGTTTCACCAAAGCATTTGTAATTATCTATATTCGTCATGATTTATTTTGTTCGACAACTCTATGAATATATTAATTATCTGCATTCCCCATCGAGACTGATCGGCTGAACCAAGGAAGTCCGTCTTCCTTTCCCTTTATACTCTCTAACTTCTAGTGTTTTATTTCAACGTATGTGTATGTGTGTGTGTGTGAGAGAGAGAGAGACCTGCTTTTTCAGGAACTTCACTCCAACATCCATAGCCATGAGTAGAGATGTAACGAACGAGTTTCTCATCTTCCTCCGGCGACCACAACCCTCTCTTCACCTTCTGCTGGTTGCAGCACGAATGGTGACCCATAATGCTCCTCGCTCTAATCTTTCTTAAGCCAGACACTCCTCTCTATTGAGAGAAGAAGCAAGACGAACCAATGAAAACGTTGTTGGAGCTCCTTTAAATCATGGATTATTAATCGTTTATGGGATGGATCCAAGCCTTTCTCATCTAACCATACAATGACTGCCCATCAAACTCGCTCATATACAATTTCTATCTTCTCGTGCACAAGTAGTAACACAGAGGACCTCACGTAATCAACAACCTCATCGATATTTCTAGACTCGATCTGTACTTTTCGTGAGCTTTGATAAGTTAACCCACTTCTGCAAATCTTTTACTGATTCTGAAAAACCTAAGCATGCCGCCGCTTGTTAATATTTTACCATTATGAGTAATGCGTGCGAGTCATTCATAGTCCAGATATTTGAAAGTATACCACTTCCTTCACAAAGTTTTTCTTTATTTTAATTCAGATTAAAGCTACGTGTGTGTGCCTGCGTTCTTTTATATATTTGTATGAATGTACGTACGCTATTCTGTCAGCAATCGAACTTCTGACCTCACATAAGAGAGTATGGGCTGACACCCTGACTCCTTTGTGCGTGCTACATATTACGTAACTAAATAGAAGCAACCAATTAGAAAGAACGGGAAAACCAATCCTTTTCTGCATAGTAGGCGAGTTCAGATGGAATTTGGTCATGATTCTGATCGGGCGTGCATGAATGGTTGGGCATGAGTAGACTTAGCAGGCTCTATCATGTAATTCGAGTCTCAATGGCTCGTTGGTTGTCTTTATGTCTCAGATTAAAAGATTCCAAAAGGTGGTGGATGCGTATCATGAGGAATTTGAAAATCAATCAGTTGTTCGAGTTTACTAGAGTAAAATCATAACTCTCCCCCGTCTCTCCCTCTCTCTCTCTCTCACACACTTTTACGCATGTATCTATATATACACAAACACAAAAATTAATAGGACTGTGTTTAACAACTCTGCAATTGATTATTTAGACGCGTTTTTATTGATCATTTAACAAGAGTTGAAATTCATTAGTGTTATATTTTTCGGCTTATAAAACTAAATAGAAACAAAAAATAGAAGTGACAAAATCCATGGTGTATGGGCCTTCTGGTACATCCTTACTGCTAATTGTCTTTTCGAGAAAATGGAACTGCGAGCTCTAAAGGTAAAATTATATATATATATTGAGAGAGAGAGAAACTGGGAGCTGCTAGACACTAATGTTAGTACATGCGATCGCATCAATCATACAAATCAATTCACCCATCAACATAAGGTTTGATAATATTTAATACATATAAGTATATTAAATATATCATACGATAAGTGCTATTATCACTATTAACATCAATCTCGTTGATGATAAAAAAATACATACCATGCGAGGCTCTTTAATAGCTCCCACTCTCTCTATGTATATAAATATATAATGAGTGTCGTAGAAATAGAAGTTAATTGCATGCTTATTATTTTGGTATTTATCTATCGGATGAATCACGGGAACTGTTGAGCATTTTTTGTTCATGGTAACAACAGGAGGCCGAAGCCGTGCAAACACCAGGAACAGAACTCCTGCCGCGGGGATAGCAGTCCAATGCGCACTGCCATTGGGCCATCGCTCTGGGTATATTACCTTTAATTGAGGCTCAAAAACCTTCTTTACTAAAGACGCTTGTTTCTTACTTAATATATTAATGACCTATCAAAGTTTCTTGCGTCACCTTGACAATTAGGTTTTCCCTTGCTCTAATAAACATCATGAGCATGTCATTATGAAGTGAGGCCTGTGAGTCGCGTATTTTCCACAGATCCTCACGAAATATGATACATACAAATTCATTTGCACATAAGTCGTAACGCTTCACCACAAATTCGGCTTTCTTCGTGTAGTATGCTTGCATGGTTGTAGCTAGAATCACCACCCTACTGAAAGCATCCACAATCACAAGCACATCTGGGATTCGCCTGCAGTGGCGAACCTAATATTGAGCCGAGTGAAAGCAACAAAGCTGTGGCCGTGGCGGTGCTGGATCCTTATGCTAGAATACATAGTTTGCACACACACACACACACACTGTGCGCATTGTACAGGCCAGCATGCTAACATATCCAATAAATTTCAGCCATCAAATTTAAGATAAATGATTATCAAATTTGAAAGATGAAGGTTGAGATTTGAATTAAAAATGAAGAAAAATGTTTTTTTAATTAAGTGCACTTGCAAAAGTATAAGTACATTTTTTTGTTTTTTAAATTTAAATATTAACTATCTATCTTTCAAATTGTTTCGTTGATATTTATTTAGATATATTGGCTCGTAATGTTGTTAGCATATACCAAACTTATATATATATATATATATATATATATATATATATATATATATTTTATACATATACATACATACATATATATACATACATACATACATATATATATATATATATATATATATATATATATATATATATATATATATATATATATATATATATATATATATATATATATATATATATAACATATATATATAGGCAAAACCAAATCCTGCCCACTACTTACATTAACTCCTATCCAACGGTTGCTTTTGAAGAAAGTAATTTTGAAGGTTGTAAAAGTATTTGAAAAAGCATCAATGACATCCTTATTACACTCATGCCAAAAAAAAAATAATTGTTAGGTATAAGTGGACAGTGTGAGTGATGTGGGCATGATCTAATCATTCTATATATGCCTATATGTTTGTACTTTTTGCAAGGTTTTCTTGATTCAAAAAGAAATTATTTTCTTTTGAATTCAAATCTCAACTATTTATTATTAAAATTTGGTGGTTGATGAATGTTTTGATATGTTACCATATACCATGCAATATATATATATATATATAATGGACGTCCCTCATTGTTCAGAGTATAGGAGGGTACACCCTTTGGGAGGTTATTTTTCCCCTTAAAGGAGCTGTCTACAATTTATCCAAATATTCGTATGGAAATCTGATAATAACGGGAGAATCCACTACTCTTTCTTCATTCATCCACCTTTTCCCCCTCCTTTTTGTGCTCCTTCTCAAACATATACAGGTGCAAGTACATGATATGTATACGTGAATCTTATTTGGGTTTAGCAGTCTGGTGGAAGCTGTATATGGAAGTCCTTCGGCATTTGCGTGTCCTACCCTAGTTGCATGTTTACTAACAAACAAACTTGACCGCCTCTCTGTTGCATGTTCTAGAAACGTATTACTCCCTCTCTCTCTCTCTAGACTCGAGTTATTCATAGTTACAATGGTCATTGGTTATTCAACTAGAGATTCGAACCAGTGCCGTTCTGCAATTTAAGTACATAGTGCAACAAACCGGAGAAAGAAAACAAACCTTGAGAATTCTGATAGCAGATTATAATGCACTCTTTCTTGGTCATTTCCAAGCATCCACGAATTTGCTATGGTATATTGTTTTCACAAGTTATCTGTGAGGTGGAGAGAGAGAGAGTGAGAGGTCACTGATGCAAGCATGAAGTCACTAAATAGGTCCCTTTCAGATGGACTGAAGTCTCTTTACACTCTACGAGTCTGGTCTTACACGTAAATCCTGTGGGTGCGACTCAGGAGGGGAGCCAAGATTTGCTTGAGGAGCTAGACCAGCCCCCTCAATGTAAAATTTGGAATTTTCGGAGGGTTGGTCCAAATCCCTAATGTGTATATTCAGCCTTAATTTTAGGGGCTGATGTGAGTTCCAGACACTTGGAATCAAAGAGCAAATAGCTCACCCGGCTAGTTGGTTGGCTCACAAGTTGAAGTTCACGAGTTCAATGCCCGGGGGTGCATCTGGATTCACCTCCCCATTGTACCAACCAAAAGCCCCTCTAGCCCCTTCAAGTATAAGATGAGCACCTCGTCGTTCGGCTTGTCCTAAACATGCTTAGATTCAGTTTCACTAATAGTTAGATGAACAACATACCAGCAAGTGGTTTCTTCTCTTGTATAAGCTTGTTTAGTTGAACCAAAATCAAACCTTATTCCATTCAGTTGGTTCAGCCAGCATAAACTTGTTCAGTTGAGCTTATATCCTGTCTAATGTGTACACGGAAAAGGAAAATTAGCTCTTTACTTAGTGAGCTTTCTCATGTTAGATTCCTTTACCTCAGGGTTCATATAAGCTTGCACCCATGATCAGGTCCGGCTAGGATAGCCTCATTCAGCTTGTTTTAGAGCCTAGCACCAGGACTCTTACTGGATTCTTAAGCAGAGTTAGATCAAGTTTCGCAGTAAAAATGCTAATGCTTGTCGCATATCGCCACCCACAAGTAAGAGTCCGGATTAAGAAAAAACTTCTCCTAATAGTCTTTGCAGAGTTCTCAAAAGTTTCATCCCTACAAGACAGGATTTACTATCAATTTGGACAAAAGATGCCTTATATTTTATATAAATATGGAAAGGATTCTTTATCAACCTAAAGCCCTTAATATTTCAACACATTAACCTAACATAGAACATTGAAATATTAATTTGGAGTACCAATATGATGAAAATGACTGTATGCTCTTGAAATTACTAGCATAAGCTGCTGTCTTTATTTGGTTGGTGGGATGTAACAGGGGCTGTTATTCAAATACATGACAACAGGAAATTAATATATCGAGCATATGATCCATTTAAAGGCGATGCACGAGCGTGTAAGCCAATAACCAAATTTGACAAAGAGTTTTGGTTAATATATGACAAAGATCAGCTTGAATACCAAGAAAGGAGAGAAATAAATTGATTTCTAAGCGATTGCTATTCAATCCTTTATACTTCATAAAAGGAGAAGGAAGAATAGATGTCTTTTGACTCTCTTGTGGCAACAAGAAGCCTAAAATTTATGTTGAAAATATGATGAGCAACTGGAGAAGAAGCAATCTCTTTGGCCTGACCTTAGAAACCAAGTTTCTTACTATTTTTGAGCCCAAATGGGCAAATGGCTCCTCTCCATGGGGTCGGCTCGTAACCAGGGTATGCATATGATAGGAACTGCCTAGCCCGAGCAAGGAGAGAGGAGAGGTGTTGACACGATGCGTCCAATCATAGCGATGATGATGGATGGGTCCAGTTTTTTCTTTAGCGTGGCCTTCTCGGATCCACGTTCATTTCTTTAGATTCCCAAAGGGGCAGAACCCAAATCGCTAAAGGGATTGGGTCTTAGCCAGGCTGTGCATATATGGCAGGGGTCTTACTCACTGTTGCAATGCCAGCGTTAGCTCAATGGCAGGGTGCTCTAGCGCTGTTACTGATGGTGGGGACTTCAACTCCCAGAGGGTGCATGTGTGGGCGTGATTGTTGTTGGATCTGATACATACGATATGTTTGGTAGGTAGAGTAGTCTATTCTTCCGCCCAGTAAAACAACTAAGCCTCATCCCATTCTAAAGGGGTCGGCTACAAAGATTCTTTGTTTTCATTAGCCTCATCCCATTCTAAAGGGGTCGGCTACAAAGATTCTTTGTTTTCATTTAACTTGATCATGTGTCATGCTAACAGTTAACTCAACCTAGGTTAGATCATTCTTTATTATTTCCTTTCAATACTTTTTTGATCTTTTTCTTTTAACATTTTCACAATCTATTTTATAATATCTTCGTACCGAAGCTTCCTTTGTCCACGATCTTAAACAATTTTCTCATTTTATCATCTTCCACTCACAATTTATTTCTAATAACCTCATTTTGTACACTCTTTCCTCTTCATCTCACCATCTTTATTTCTACCACAAATATCTTTTGTCCATGTTGATAACTATCGAACACTCACAACCACAAAACACTAACTGCTGCCCTATAATATTTACCTTAATAGTATTTTCAAAAACCAGAATTTGTACAATGTGACGTGATAATATAATGTACCTTACGGCACAGTGTAATACCAAATTGATGATTAGCCAAAAATAATACAGGTATCTTTGTGTTTTAGGCTTCGGCCTCCTGTTGTGACCCAAAAACAACAGTACAGGTATCTAGGTACCAATTTATGATATTGTAGCAGCGGAACATATCTTACTACAAGATATGATATTTATCTCACTGGCCCCTACAACCCCAGCTTGGTGAGGGTTTCAGGTAATATTAAATCATATCCTATACTGTGTTTTGAGGTTTGAGACTTTTCCTGCAGTGGCCATTCATTTCTCTGAAGAACCCACTCTAGCTAGCCCTAGCAGTTCAGATGCAACCATATTTCAGAAGATTCAGCACCTATGTCGAATTGTCGACTGCATGGACATCAAAACAAGATCCCTATCAAATATGATCGGATAAATTTAGCAAATTAGAACCATGTGCAATCACGTATCAGCATCATATTCATGCATATGGACATTCATTGCTGTTAAATGCAGATCGCTTATGTGCATCAGAATGGAACAAGCATGCTACTTGTATTCAAATTCTTTTGTGCAATAGCGTATACAACTCTACAGAAAAAGAACAAACAAACATTCTACAATCATAATTCAACATTAGAAAAGAAATAATGAAGATCACATCAGCCAATAGAAGACAACATCATAAATCACAGTATGAATTCTTTATTCAGGAGGTAGCGCATAATCTGATTGGTAGCCCTTCTGCAGCTTGTTTCCGTGATCAGGTACCAATGTTTCCGATGCAGCTCTTTTCGGTCTCAACTGCAAGGTAAAACTTTGATAAGCTTAGTCCATCATTTAACATGTTAAATTAGTTCATCAGGCATCAAGAAGACCGGGCTGACCTTCTCTTCGGCCTGCTGGTAGAACTGTCTCAAAAGAATATTTGTAGCTTCAGTTGTTATTACTGCAAAACGAGAAAATTAGATAACTCGAGATGAAATAGAAAACAAAACATCATTTTGACTTTGTTTATCCATTTGTCTGAAGGGTACTTGCTTCCATAACGATAATACAATGGACAATGGATAAGAAAGCGCCAGCCAAACTGTATCAAACAACAACAACAACAACTAAGCCTTTTCCCATACTAGACGGGGTCGGCTACATCGATTCTTTGTTTTCACAAATCCCTATCATGTGCCATGTTAGCAGTTAACTCCCAATAAGCTAGATCATTCTTTATTGTTTCTTTCCAACACTTTTGTGGTCGTCCTCTACCTCTGTTAATACTTTCCAAATTTAGTTTTTCTAACCTTCTTACAGGTTCTTCTTTTGATCTTCTTTCTATATGTCCAAACCATCTTAAATGATGTTCTCTCATTTTATCCTCTATTGGTGTCACTCCTAATTTGTTTCTAATAACCTCATTATGTATACGGTCTTTTCTTGTATGACCACTTATCCATCTCAACATCTTCATTTCTGTCACAGACATCTTTTGTACATGTTGATGATTAACTGCCCAACACTCAGAACCATAAAACATGGTAGGCCTAATTGCTGCTCTATAATATTTACCTTTTAATTTTAATGGTATATTCTTATCACAAAGAATACCGGATGCTCCTCTCCATTTTAACCAACCAGCATTAATTCTATGTGTAACATCTCCATCAATTCTTCCATCACTCTGAAAAATTGACCTTAGATATTTAAAACTTTCCTTTTGGAGAATGCAATGTGTGCCAATTTTAATTTCTATGTCCTCTGAAGTAACCAAATGATCAAACTTACATTCCATATATTCTGTCTTTGTTCTACTAAGTCGGAGGCCTTTGCTTTCTAATATTTCTCTCCATAGTTCCAATTTTCTATTAACTTTTTTCTTAGACTCCACCACTAATACAATGTCATCTGCAAATAACATACACCAAGGTACTTCATCTTGAATATGTTTCGTTAACTCATCCATCACCATTATAAATAAGTATGGACTTAAAGTTGATCCTTAATGTAACCCAATATTAACTTCAAAGAAGTTTGTCGTTCCTTCATGAGTCCTCACACATGTTTTTGCACCATCATACATGTCTCTTATAAGGGTAATATATATCAATGGGATACCTCTTTTTTCCAAAGTTCTCCTAAGAACCTCCCTCGGTACCTTATCATAAGCTTTTTCTAGATCAATAAATATCATGTGAAGGTCTTTCTTTTTTGCTCTAAAATGTTCCATAAGACGTCTCAAAAGGTGAATCGCTTCAATAGTAGATCTGCCTGGCATGAATCCAAATTGGTTTTGTGTTGTACTTGATACTTGTCTTAACCTACGTTCGATAATTCTTTCCCATAATTTCATAGTATGACTCATTAACTTGATACCTCGATAATTCGCACAATTTTGAATGTCTCCCTTGTTCTTATATATGGGTATAAGTGTACTTGCTCTCCATTCCTCGGGCATCTTTTGGTTTTTCCATATTTCATTAAATAGTCTTGTGAAACAAGTGATTCCTATTTCTCCTAGTATTTTCCAAAATTCTATAGGAATATTATCTGGTCCTACCGATTTACCACCTTTCATATGTTTAAGAACCTCTTTGACTTCATTCTTATGAATACGTCGGTAGAAATTGTGGTTTATATACTTTTTTGACTTTGCTAAATCTCCTAAACTAATACTAACATCTTTATTTTTATTAAAAAGATTATAAAAAAAGTTTTTCCATCTATTTCTTATATCATCATTTGCCACTAAAATTTTTTCATCCTCGTCTTTTATGCATCTAACATAATTAAGATCTTTAGTTTTCTTATCTCTAACCCTAGTTATCCTAAAAATATCTCTTTCACCCTCTTTTGAGTTGAGTTTTTTATATAACTCCTCCCAAATCTTAGCTTTTGCTTCATTAACGGCCTTTTTCGCTTCCTTCTTTGCTTTCTTATAAGCTTCTACAGTTTCACTAGTTTTCTTAGCATAAACTGTATCGGAACATATTATTTGTTAGGTTTCCTCAAGTTGGATTTTGGGGTTAACCAGGTTGAACTTGATTGTCTAATCCTGGGAGGCACATAATTTAGTTGTCAGTTTATTGGTTAAGAACTGCCATACTGGTTTGAGGTTGAGGCACAAGAGATTCTTTTGCTGATATTTATTAATATTTTATAAGAATGGATGAACTTGTAGCTGAAAAAGAAACTTAGCCAAGACGTTATGTTCTGCCTAATATTTGAGAATATATTAAATATTCCAAAATTTCAATTGGCAAAACAGGGATTTGATTAGCAGAAAAGGTCATGCAAATAATAGTACAAAGAAAAACCAACAGCAGCCGGACATGGCATAGATATAAAATGCTGTTTAAACTGAGTAGTTTGTATACAAAACAAGAATGTTCTGATGTTATAAGTAAAACCAAAACATAAATGCTTGTTTAAGCAAGAAGAGAACATAATGGTTTGCCTGCATTTTGTCACATCAATGTGCATCAAAACTAAACCATGACAAATCAATATAGTTCTAATAGGTAGTAATTATCAACAGGAACAGATGATTAACAATCATACCCACTAGGAATCAAAAGGAACTGCAGGAGTTCACCATGTATTAATCATTGAAATCATTCATACGTGGTAATTCCTTTGCAGTTTTGATCCTATGGAGATGAACCAAACTAAACCCAGAAACAGCATAATTACTGAGTTAATTGACAACTCATTCAATCTCCAAAAGTAACAGCAAACTACGAGCAAGAAGATCCTGATGGCATAGATGATTGACCGAAATATGCCATAATTTACTTGAGATTCCGTGTGACGAAAAAATAGAAAAACCTACTTATTAACATTTCTTCAAGTTGTCATAGCATTCATATTGCCTGTGAATGAGTCAAAGATTCTGTCCACAGAGGTAGTAAGTAACAAGTAGAAGAGACAAATAGTTAATAGAAGCCTGGTCAAACAAAAAAACACCGAAGAAGCCAAGCATCTTTATCTGATGCAACGCGGAAGTCAAGTTACAATGCCTCGCTTGTTTGATAAACTTTAAACTAGCAATTTCAAAGCATTTTCTAATCCTAAAGTAATCTACGAAGAGAAATTGCAAGACTTTTTGTGAACAAACAAGAACTGTGAAGAGATGGAGAGATGGATTAAAACCATTACCTTGATTGGCTGGAGGCGTCGTTCTATTGTGAGTGGGGTGGTACGTTGTAGGGGTAAGCTTCTGGAAATCAATAAGATACAAAGTAAAGGCCAGCTGTTTGAATATATACACAATAACCTGTTGCTATGCTTAGCAGAGTTGCAGCAGATTTGATGCTAGACCAAATTATTTGCCAGGAGAACTTAAACAAACAAAAGTATATAATGCATTTGACACATAGACATGAATACGAGGAGAATAATACAATGTTAATGTTACGGTACCAATGAAATGTACCTGGCAACTTAGTAACTTTATTTCCATGTCTTATCCATGGGAAACAGTGATTGTCAGCATGTATCTTAATGATAATGAATCATTAACAGATGCATGCCATTCTTTTATGCTTCCACTATGTCATTCAATCATTCAAATTTTAACCACCAGTACATGCAGGTAAACTATGAAGATTAGAGAAAAATCTCAACTCATTGGTCAACTTCACCGCTACAAAAGAGTTTGATCCCCAAGTCACCAAACAGATTGAATCTTCTCCACTCCCCATCAAGATTATATATGGTGCTTACCAGAATTGAAGCAAGGTAACAAAATTATGATGTCTAAAAACATCGAGGACATCCAAAAGTGCACCATATCAGATAATACCGATAACAAATACATTCATTTACTTCTATAGAAATCCTTGAGCATTAAAACACACAATTCAGGGCATTGTATGTTAGTGATATGTCTCTTTATGCGTGTGATAGCTGCATGTGCATGCATGTAAGCTGATGCGTGGGTGTATGTGTGCCTTGTTGATGAAGTCAAAGATAATAGTTGACAATGCAAGTCTATCCACGTCAGTATCATACCAACACGTGAAAGTAGCGTAACCAGTTATACATTTCTTTGAACTCTTGACAAGTAAAAACAAAAAATTACTCTTATATCCACACCTAAATATATGAAAACTGCCTATGGATCCTGAAACGACCAAGGTAATGAAGCAATTACAATAAGAGTTCAACTGAGAAGACTCCATCAAACATTTGGGACATAATTCATCTACAGCCTTTTTCCTTAGTGTCAAACCTAAACTGCTTAACATGATTCAATGTCTTCTTAGAACTTGGATTATAATAATAGAAACCAAAATTAAGATTATGATAACATTTGAAAGGAGGACATAATACCTAAAGAGTGAGTGTCCTTCATCTGCATTCTATGTTAAGCTCAGAGTGCAACTGGCAGTGTACTGTTACCCTTAATTAGGATACAAATTACAAACTCTCAATGAGCTATAAACTCATGCCCAGAGGCCCCCAGAGAATCACGGTGGGTTGGTTTAAAGAACTAGTACTTATATGTGGCCCTTTATTGGTCATTATACCAGCAAAACACCTGACAAAATTCTGTATCCAAGGATAAAAGAAATATGATCTCATCAAAGTGACAAATGAAAAGTGTAGTACTAGCAACTGCAATCAGTATGTGAGCAATGAATTATTCCAGCAGAAGAACTGGACCCTCTGAACATGGAAGGGATCGCCTATCAGAAGAGAAAGTTATCAGTGACTGTCAAAATCTATGCATGGTTCCTGGGGTCCATGCGTGTTTGTTTGTTAGGCTTCAGCTTTCCATTGTAATAAAAAAAATCTATACATGATTATTTATACAAGAGAGTTTAGAGATTCAATTAATATGGTAGTCATCTTCAAAACCTATTAGATGAGATCTTCCCATCATAAAGACCAAACTACTGTATACTTAAAGAGTTACAGAGTGTGAGTGGAGAAGAAGAAAAGAAAATGGGATCATCTATCATTACACGAATTTTTGAGCTGGAAAACGACGGTCATTATAAAAAGGACTAACCAGTAAACCGCCGTTCAATTTTGCTGCATAAAGAGAATGAGAATCACAGCAAAAACTTGGTAGACAAGTATGGCAACCAGGAATAATTACGATAACCATGAGCCGTTTTGTTTGGAATGTACGTCGTATTCACCCTGAAACATAACCTAGAACTAGATCTTCATTATCAAAGCGAACCAGAACATGCCATTGGGAAGTGATTCAATAATTAAACCTTCATGGATCAATATTTGTTCTTTCTTTCCAGGTAACCTCCTTGAAGTATCAACTAATGGAGGAGGAGTGATATTAGACAACCCTCGCTACTCTATTTTTCATGAAGTTACGTATCAAATTTGTATCATACCCATGTACTAAAAGCACCAAAAGAAGGGGCATGCAGTCATGTTCTCATCAATATCACATTAACAATTCGATCGCACGTAAAATGAAAAGAAAAAACCCAGAAAATCCGCTTAATAGATACCATGAAATCCATCTAAAACAGTAAAAACGCAAAATCCTGCAAAACTACAATAAACCCCAAACACATGAACCGGTAGCTTATATTTGATTGAAACATAGGAACACAACAATTAAATGCATTTCTTCAAACTGAAGACCGGATAACATTGTTGAAAAACTGAGATAAACGCAAGAACGATGCTCACCGAAGGATGGGAAGGATCGGATGGCTTGAGCTGGCTGAAATTGTGCGGATCGTAGGAAGGCCAATTCCCCCACACAGACCCCATCAAAATGGGATTGTAGACGATCCTTGACGAACTTTCGCTATTCAAAGACGACGGTCGTCCCTTCCTCCATTAGGCATCAACTAGATTGGGGGAAATAGCCCTAGTTGCCGCACAGGTATCACAATGTGTCGCAAATTTAGCGTACTCAATAACAACAGTTTCTTGCTTCTTATGAGGCATGCTTTCGCTGATGACTTGATTCCACCTCTGTTTTTAACCTAAATCTCAGTTAATCTCTCCCAGTTGGACACCGATTGGTGTATTATGTTTTTCTTTTTTGGTTACAAAAGGAGGCCGAAGCCTCACATACGACACACCCACCCTCTGTGGGGGCGTCCTGCCGTTGAGCCAACGCCTTGTTGCAGTGTATTATTTTTTAAATATATTTTATTGCACAAAACGAGAAAAGAATGTGATTATGATAGATCAAATTTATCATATGCGCTTTGCTAATCGTTTATTTTTGCAGATGATCATGAGATGCACTCTAAATGATTTAGAGTTTCATTCACCCGTCTTACTATCCACATTTTTTTATTGTGATTTTGATTTTGTACACATGGATGGGCTCAACAATCTTTCTATGAGTTCTTATCTTATCGTCGATCTTCTCACACTATTTTTCGACGATCTAAACTCAATCCAATGCATGATATTTAATCATCCACCATCTCACGATGCTTTGGAAGATGAAGAAAAAGGAAAGCAATTCGAAAAAGGATTTTAATGATTTTTAGAGATACTAATTATTTTTTATTATTTATTTGATATATTGATTTTGTTTTCGGTCTAAATCAAAATGAAAAAACGACGTCTAGTTCTTGGCTCGAGAAAAGGTGCAGTTATGTCTTAAGATGATTGAGACATGTCTATGATCAAGGTCCTTTTGGTAGAAGAAGTAGTTGAGTCATATATCTCCTACCTTAAAGATGCAATAGTGTTTCTTTTCATTTTGTGTGATGTTTGTAAAAATATACATGTATGCTTGTTTATTTTTATTTTTTATTTTTTTAATTCTTTTTTTTATTGATTTATAAAGAAACCCAATGAGAGAGAGAGAAAAAGTAATGAAGAAATTCATAAGAGTAATTATGAAGAAAGCAATGACAACTAAAAATGAATGAAATATCATTAGTTAGAAACCCAATGAGAGAGAGAAAGAGAAAAAGTATTGAAGGATAATTTCATTATTTTTGAAAAAGAAAAGAATGTGTGAATAATAAAAAGAATGTACATAATAATAATCCCCTTCATTTTTTCATTGTCTTTTTTTTTTGTCTAAGCATGTTAGTATGTTGTTCAGTGTAGTTTTATTTTCCTAAAGTCTTGATTGAGCCCATTCGTTTGCTCTTCACATTGACAAGAACTTCTGTTCCTGTCTATTTGGCTGGTAAACAAAGCTAACGAACCGAACACAGGTTGCTTGTTTGCGGCTCGTTTTTCGTAAGAGTTAGTTTGTGCTCGTATATTGACGAACAATTTATGTTTAAACATGTTAACAAAATGTTTGGTATTCCATGATGAGAAGATTTCCTACAGCTGTTTGTACTCAATCAAGTTCGTATTAGAGCTTGTTTGAACCCACATCGTATTTATGGTTATTGTGTAAACATAATTTTAGCTTGAGGTTCACATCTCAATTCTAACTTCTCCCATGTAAGGAATCACCCTTTCATGGCCGGTCCCAAGCCCGGAAAAAGGAGGAGGGTTGTGTTAAGCTTCCAACAGCCAGCGCAAAACTTTGTTTAACATGGATTCTACAAAAAAAAAAACAAAAAATCCATGTAGCTGACCCCATCTAGTATGGGAAAAGGCTTAGTTGTAGTCGTAGTAGTTCACATCTTAATTCTGTAAAGTCAACTAGCACAAGATATATAGTTTTGGCTCATGATAATTGTTGATTTTGAGCAAAAGATGCAAATGGTGGATATAAGTTAGGTTTCCTTTTGAGAGTTTGACAATATTATGCCTTATACAAAAAACCACCAATTGTTCGGGTGTGTCTTTAACAATATGCGCAATTTGATATGCTTTTCTTTTGCAATATGAATAATTTATTCTTTTTTTCGTTCAATTATGCATGGCTTGCTTAGACCTTCATTGTTGAAAGATCAATACAAATTATTTGAACATATCATGGAAATGGGCCTGTCTCATTATGTTTGTATTATTGCCAATAAAGCTTCCCAAATTCTATCCAAAAGAGCATAGCCATTTGGTTGGTTGATCCACTCTTGAAGTCTTCTATCACAATTCTTTCTTTTTTCATGAAGAGTCTTAGGAGTTCAATCCCATTTAATAAGGATCCTTATCTTAACCCTAGTTCCGATCCAAAACGGATCCATCTTTGTCATGTCCTTCGTGGCATAGCGATTTTGAACAATAATTGATGTTGGTATATATATATATATATATATATATATATATATAAAGAGAGAGAGAGAGCCGTTAGACAACTTCTCATGTTAAACATTACTTATCATCGTCATTCATATGCAATCAAATGACAGTGATCAAAACACAAATTTTGCATCACAATTAATACAACAACAACAACAACTAAGCCTTTTCCCATACTAGACAGGGTCGGCTACATGGATTCTTTGTTTCCACATATCCTTATCTTGTGCCATGTTAGCAGTTAACTCCCAATAAGCTACATCATTCTTTATTGTTTCTTTCCAACACTTTTGTGGTCGTCCTCTACCTCTTTTAATACTTTCCAAATTTAGTTTTTCTAACCTTCTTACAGGTTCTTCTTTTCATCTTCTTTCTATACGTTCAAACCATCTTAAACGATGTTCTCCCATTTTATCCTCTATTGGTGCCACACCTACTTTGTTTCTAATAACCTCATTATGTATACGGTCTTTTCTTGTATGACCACTCATCCATTTCAACATCTTCATTTATATCACAGACATCTTTTGTACATGTTGACGATTAATTGCCCAACACTCAGAACCATAAAACATGGCAGGCCTAATTGTTGCTCTATAATATTTACCTTTTAATTTTAATAGTATCTTCTTATCACAAAGAATACTTGATGCTCCTCTCCGTTTTAACCAACCAGCATTAATTCTATGCGTAATATCTTCATCAATTCTTCCATCACTCTGAAAAATTGACCCTAGGTATTTAAAACTTTCCTTCTGAGGAATGTAATATGTGCCTATTTTAATTTCTATGTCCTCTGAAGTAACCAAATGATCAAACTTACATTCCATATATTCGGTCTTTGTTCTACTAAGTCGGAGGCCTTTGCTTTCTAATGTTTCTCTCCATAGTTCCAATTTTCTATTAACTTTTTTCTTAGGCTCCTCCACTAATACAATGTTATGTGCAAATAACATACACCAAGGTACTTCATCTTGAATATGTTTTGTTAACTCATCCATCACCATTATAAATAATTATGAGAGTTAACTGCTAACATGGCACACGATAGGGATCTGTGGAAACAAAGAATCCATATAGCCAACCCCGTCTAGTATGGGAAAAGGCTTTGTTGTTGTTGTTGTTACATAATGAGGTTATTAGAAACAAATTAGGAGTGGTACCAATAGAGGATAAAATGAGAGAATATCGTTTAAGATGGTTTGGACATATAGAAAAAAGAACCTCAAAGAAGGGAAAAACTAAATTTGGAAAGTATTAAAAGAGGTAGAGGACGACCACAAAAGTGTTGGAAAGAAACAATAAAGAATGATCTAGCTTATTGTGAGTTAACTGCTAACATGACACTCGATAGGGATACGTGGAAACAAAGAATCGATGCAACCGACCCCGTCTAGTATGGGAAAAGGCTTAGTTGTTGTTGTTGTTGTTGTAAAACAAGAATCATTTGACAGTGAATGTAAGTAAATTACCAAGAGTAGTTTGAAGGCCATGCTCCGCAGGCATGAAATGACACGGTACGTCGCGTCGTGTAACTACTGCATGGGGCGCTTGCTTGAGTTGGGCAGCGAAAGAAACAGAAAGAGGAAGTGCAGCACCGCAGCGGAAGCTCACGACAGTGGGCCCTATAAATGGGGTCCGCGAAGTTTGCGTTTCGTTTAGAAGCTTCTTCTGCTGACACTTCACTGCAAGATCCTCTCTCTCTCTCTCTCTTTGACCGCCATTTCTGAGTTCAAAAAGCATGGAGTTCCCGTACATGGAAGCCGTTCTAGTTCGACGTTCTTGTTCTTTGATTGCTTTTTTATCTCCCTTTAAAGAGCTTCCGCCGATGTTGGATTCGTTTCTTTTGTTGATAGTGGAGGAGTGATTGGTTTTCTTGTTAGCTATCGTAAACGCGCTTTCGTAGGATATTAATGATCGATTTGTACGGTTGAAATGCGGTACTGATGGTGTTAGTCAGATGCGAATGTTCGTCGTATTGTTTTGCTTTGAGATTTGGGTTTGCTGCTGTGTTCACTTGTTTAGTGTCTGTAGATATTCAAGCTTGAACTATTTTCGCGATTGAGTTGTGTGACCGAACCGTCTTTTACTAGTTAACGAATACGATTTGATGCATGAAGCGATAACTTTACAAGAGAATGGTCTTTGTGGTTTCTGATCGATTTGCATGAGCTTAGCTCGATCGGTACGTATTTCTCGTGCATCGTCTAATGATCTACCCTCAAGAATCACTTTCTTGAGACCAATTTCGAGTTTTTTTGGTATGATATGGTGCGAAAATAGTAGTGGTTGTGTTGAATATTGGAGCTTAAATAATTATCTGTGCGACGAATTAGGTTAGAACTCAAAAGCAGACGTGCATATGATAATGCATCGGTTTAGTAGCATCACCAAATTGATATACTGGTTCTTTTGAAATTTAGGACATCAATCTTGGAGAAGTTTTCCATTATTATGACCTAGGAACTAAAACGTGCTGAAACAATTAATGATTTTCTAATACAAAAATTCATGATTTTTTAGGGAGGAGGATCTATTGTTACCGTGTTGTAAGGACTGAAATCTCTTGCCAAGTGAGAGTTCAACCATCTTCTCCGCACTTGGCTACCCAGTGTTTACCGTGGGCAACACACCGTCCACCAATAATGGAAAAAGAAAAAAGCGGGTCATTCTGACTAAATGGTAAAATCTAAAAAAATCAAAGGTTTGTTCGAGGGAAGAGGACTTTAAGGAAATAGCATGAAATCTCGGATGTCTACTAGTACATTAAAGAAAGTGGAAAAGGTTCTTAAACTTACAAAGCCTGCCAAGTACATGGGGACTAATTTCTGAATAGGAATTTCAAGGCAAATTGTATGATGTTGTTTTCCTTGAGAGGAATTTATATGTTGCTTCAAGCGAATGTTTGAAATGTTATTTCTGCTTTCATGCATCTCAGTGCCACTCAATGTTTAAAGACACCCTCTTTACAAAATATAGGTTCTTACTTTTCTGCAATTGATGGGATACACACTTGTATGGAACTCAAAGGACCTCTTCCACAGCTTCGGATTTGAGACACAACCAGTACTAATCGGCCTGATTATTTTTCAGGTAATGTCTTCATCTCTTTTCCCTCTTTCTTTTGGGATCCAATCCATTACTCGTACCTTAACATGAAACAACCTATGTTTTTTCTGAGATGGACGAAATTTATTTGAAGAGGCATGGGAAGCAGAAAGGGCCTCCAAACAAAGAATACAGGGAATAAACAATGCATCGGAAAACACGTATGATTGGATTAGCTTAATACAGTTACTCCTATTCGTACTTTGTTCTGAAAAATGCAATCTCTCTTGCGAATCTATATGTTCTTATTCAACTTGTTACTCGGTTGCATTATGTCTGGGACATTTCTGCTAATTTGGCTCCCACACTTGTTGGATCCAAAAAAGTTACTGCAGAAAGGATTTTTACAATGTACACACGAGTTCAACTTGCGAATCTTCTCTATGTTCTCACGTCTCTTCACTTCGATGGACATGAGATAGTAGTGAAAAGCTATGTTCTGAAAACCGTTTCAGATCCATCCTACGAGGGATCTAATACACACAATTATCATATTATGTTGTACGATACAGCAAGATTTTGTCTTTTTCACTGTCCGTTGATTCTATTCCACAAAGGGTCCCAAGAAATCCCCCAAAAGGTACATCAGATTACAATATTCGTAAGGTCATAAGCACAATTCACTAAGAAAGACATAACATATTAAATTCTTAATTTGCAAAACATCAGAAAAGTTCATCTTCATGTCTATCATCTTCAGGTAAAATCACATACTAGAATAATTTTGTCTTTTGATGGAGTGCAGTAATTTCAAACTGGTCACTGGTCACAATGGCTTTTATTTTATTTTATTTTTTAATTCGCATTGGCTTCTATTTTCAAGATGTGGTTTCCCTCGTTCTTTCCAGGCAAGTTTCATCTTTCTGACTGTGGTGTTATACGCAGCAAACGGTGATACCCCTTCAACGTCTTATTAGCTTCCTTCTGAATCTCGTTAGTCGTGCCTTTGAGTTTCAGGTAGACAGCGTAAATCTTTATAATTCAGTACTTGGTTACAGTCTAACTGCGTCGATGACATTATTAGGCTGATGCCTTTGCAAAGAAACTCGGTTTCGGCTCACCACTGAGAGCAGGGCTAGTTAAGCTACAGGTGTGTACATGTCTAATTCATTGTTCAGCTTCTTGCATTTGAGACTAACATAATACAGAATCCATTGTTCAGGAGGAAAACCTCTGTCATGAACACAGATACATGATATTCAGACTACCATTACTCTCACCCTCCCCTTGTTGAGAGGTTAGCGGCACTCGACATTCCCGATAAGAAAGCAGAGTAAGACCGAGTTGTATCCAAACAATGAGCAAGACACGGTCGCCTTCAACGGCTGGATTTGGGCATGTTACAGTTATGCAGGCGTAAAGCCCTATCCGTAAAGCGTTTCTATTGTATCGAACTTGGAAACTTTAAGATTGAACGAGCCCATTTTTGCCTGAATAAAAAGAGATTTTGCATTTTTGTGAGGTAAGGTGGTTCTTTGGAGATCAAACATCTACATGGTCAAAAATTCACATTTTCCAGCAGTTGTGCAAGCCATCTTTGGTTTTGTGGTTGCCAGCAGAGTGCTGATCGCGGAGTTAATACAATTCCTCAAAGTTTGGTTAGGAAGAGAGAAGAATATCGATTGGACAAGCTAAATACAAGCAAAGGAATCTCAGAATCATCTAAAACATTGGCCAACAAACAAGCGTGGGGGCTCTCAAAAAGAAAAAGGGTGTGCTGGGCCGAATATAGGACCATATTCCCCTAGGGGGCCTTGATATCTAAAAAGCGCTATGCATGAACTCCCTGATAATAAAAAACAACCAAGTTTAGCATTCAAGGCTGGACATTAGATGATTGACGCACGCAGCAGTGTTCAGCCAGACCTTACAAGATATCCATTTACAACTATATTGGTTCTTATATCAAAGCAAGAGCAACATAATCTCCTGTTCCCACATTGCTACAATACATTAACGTAAACAAAAGCTATCTCCACACCAAGCCACTGTTCTGCTTCCCCAACAGAACCTACGCATCAGCTTCTCCTCCACGCAATTTAAACAGGTTCGCTCTTCTCCAGAGCTGTGATACAAGCAGCAAGTCAGTAAACATAAAGGAACGAGAGAGAGAGAGAGAGAGAGAGAGAGAGAGAGACTGTTGTAGTTCAGCAGCTTCTCAATAAGGTCTACATGTGTCATTAACATGCGCCTGCAACAGTAACGAACCAACCCCAGTGCATCAAGAGCATCTCTGAAAATCAACCTCTAAATGTTAGGATCCCAAAGTACATCAGAACCATTCATAACCTGAAGGAGAAACCGTAGAAAACCTAAACGAGACACTTGAAAGTACAGAAAACTAGTATCGAGGAAAAGAAAGAATTGAAGATTCCAACCAGGATGTTCATGTGATAAAAAGTGACCCATGATAATAACAGCAAGCACAAATTGCTTTTAGCTTAAAAGCGAAATAACATTTGCAATGATACAGGATCCTGAACTTGAAGAACTTTTCCATGGTAATCTTTATTCATGAGAGTACTTGATTACTTCCTCTCATGAAGTCGATCATATTCTTAATGCAAAAACCCATGAACTGTGGACATTATATACACTACATCACATGTGCAGAAATTCGTTGAGGGCATAGTCCGAGACATCCCTTTTGAACGTTTTAAACACTGAAGCAATATCCGTTCTTCAGCTTAGAATTGAGTCAATGCCGCTCCTACAACTGGGGCACTTTGTGATGGCTCAAGACTTTGCTTTAAGCATAGCTAAAAATGAACACACATACACTTATATATTTCCATCCTTCAAGAAAAAAATAATTTATCTTTGGGTTTGGGGGGATAGATTTATAAGTGGACATGGAGTGGAGGGAAGAGGAAGACCTACCTCTCCTCCTCTAGCTGAAGCATTCATCCGTACATATCAAAGGTGGAGTGACGAGACATTCTCATCAAAAGCTCCCTTATGCCATTGACAAGAAAGGACACCATCTCTTTCCTGTCACAGTCAAGCTTTATGACAACGGGGCTTTCTCTTTGCCCTTGTGAAAGAATTGGCCCTTATGTAATGGCAGTCCCCTTTGTCGCATTCATGCAAAGTATCGTTTGCTGTATCATCCAAACTATCCAACTGGACTATGTTGTTTCTTAGGGACTATTTTTGGATAATAAAGACTATCCATGATTTGTTTAGGCCACATAAACAAGTGCTTACACCAACATGCAGTAGATTAAGCCTTCGCAGAACCACCCTCATCTGCAAGATCTTCCCCTTCATGGAATATATAGCATTAGTCATCGTTTTCCATAATTTCTTAATAACAGCTTGGAAAGCAATCAACCATCCCTCTTCCTAGTAATCTTGCTTCCAAAATATGTATTCATGCTTTCAGTCTCAAAGGTCCTCTTTAGGTCCCGATTTTAAGAAACATACCAACCTACACCAATATCAAATCGGTATAGCCTTTATGTCTAGACTCTAGAGCAATATCTACTATCTCTATTCGTGTAGAAATGGGAACTATAATCCAGAACACTTGAAAGGCAATTAACCAACACACTTTAGTTCTGCTTATGGAATACTCCTTCCTCGATTGACTCTTTAAGGTTTTCCTTCAGGTATCAATCTCAATCCTAAAGAAGGTAGAAACTGTGCTCCATATCATTTTAGCACGAGTTGTGTGGCCAATGCGTCTTTGCCACTAAATACTTATTTTATTTCAAGAGGAAGCAAAAGTCTCAGGACAGGAAAGGGTAATTATGCATTTTTTCTCTGCAAGGATACAGGAAGATGAAGCAACCTTTAGTGAGAAAGTCTAGTTAGTAGTTACCGGGTAACTAGAAAGCATACAGTCAAAGGTGATTAAAGTTGCTGTTGCACATTATAGAAAAACGAAACGATATGGCAGGAAAAAACTACCATATTTCTTGTCCAAACTGATGTGTCATAATTGCAATGGCTATTCGGAAACTAGAAGAAAGCAATTGATTCAGCTTCCATAGAGGTTGACATTATATATTCCTCTTACCATCCTGCCATGGTATTGAAGTGATTGCCCCAACCTATTCAGGAATATCAGTTCCATCACCTCCTTTAAAGTTGCATACTCAATAAAAGTAGTTGTCCCTCACCCATGCTCAAAAGAATATAAACAACGGGAATGTTTCTTTGACTGTCTACAACAACAACAACTAAGCCTTTTCTCATACTAGATGGGGTCGGCTACATGGATTCTTTATTTCCATAGAGCCCTATCATGTGCCGTGTTAGTAGTTAACTCACAATAAGCTAGATCATTCTTTATTATTTCCTTTCAACACTTTTGTGGTCATCCTCTACCTCTTTTAATACTTTCAAAATTTAGTTTTTCATACCTTCTTAGAGGTTTCTCTTTTGATCTTCTTTCTATATGTCCAAACCATCTTAAACGATATTCTCTCATTTTATCCTCTATTGGTGTCAGTCCTAATTTGTTTCTAATAACCTCATTATGTATATGGTCTTTTCTTGTATGACGACTCATCCATCTCAACATCTTCATTTCTATCACAGACATCTTTTGTACATGTTGATGATTAATTGCCCAACACTCATAACCTGCCCTCTGAAGTAACCAAATGATCAAACTTACATTCCATATATTATGTTTTTGTTCTACTAAGTCGGAGGCCTTTGCTTTCTAATGCTTCTCTCCATAGTTCCAATTTTCTATTAACTTTTTCCTTAGACTCCTCCACTAACACAATGTCATCTGCAAATAACATACACCAAGGTACTTCATCTTGAATATGTTTTGTTAACTCATCAATCACCATTATAAATAAGTATGGAATTAAAATTGATCCTTATGTAACCCAATATTAACTTCAAAGAAGTCTGGCATTCCTTCATGAGTCCTCACACATGTTTTTGCACCATCGTACATGTCTCTTATAAGGTTAATGTATGTCAATGGGATACCTCTTTTTTCCAAGGTTCTCCAAAGAACCTCCCTCGGTACCCTATGATAAGCTTTTTTTAGATCAATAAATATCATGTGAAGGTCTTTCTGTTTTACTCTAAAATGTTCCATAAGACGTCTCAAAAGGTGAATCGCTTCAGCAGTAGATTTGCCTGACATGAATCCAAATTGGTTCTCTGTTGTACTCGATACTTGTCTTAACATACATTCGATAATTCTTTCCCATAATTTCATAGTATGACTCATTAACTTGATACCTCGATAATTCGCACAATTCTGAATGTCTCCCTTGTTCTTATATATGGGTATAAGTGTACTCGCTCTCCATTCCTCGGGCATCTTTTGGTATCTCCATATTTCATTAAATAGTCTTGTGAGCCAAGTGATTCCTATTTCTCCTAGGATTTTTCAAACTTCTATAGAAATATTGTTTGGTCCTACTGATTTATCACCCTTCATATGTTTAAGAGCCTCTTTGACTTCATTCTTTTGAATACGTCGGTACAAATTATGGTTTATATACTTTTCTGATTTGGCTAACTCTCCTAAGCTAATATTAACATCTTTATTTTCATTAAAAAGCTTATAAAAATAGTTTTTCCATCTATTTCTTATATCATCATTTGCCACTAGAATTTTTTCATCCTCGTCTTTGATGCATCTATTTCTTTGACCGTCTAAAATGCCAAAAGCTTAAACCTAATAAATAATTGAAAGGTTTGCAAATATCTGTCTCTCTCAAATATTTTGATTGTCTAGAATTCTTTCTTAAATGTTTTGATTGTACCATATCCACTCATGAGTTCTGAGTTGTAGAAGCAAATTTGGATCCCAAGTGCCATAGTCAGCTACTAGCAGCCATTATCACCACCACTATCATGAGCACCATTCCGTAGCTAACACGGATGTCATTCTCACTGTGGTAACCACTGTCATGGACCTCAGAAGCATGACTAAAGTCACTAAACCCATCACCACTACCACCCACCAATGCCCACTCCCACCATCACCACCAATCACCATTCTCACCATCTTCTAAAGCTAAAAAGATGAGTTACATAAATTTCTATTTCTATTTATTCTGAATATAGATAAATAGAAACAGATCCAAAGAAGGCCTTGGTACTAGAGTGACCATCTTCCAGTATTCCCTTGGAAGAGCTAAACCGATCATCCAAATGTGCAACATCTGTGACAGGTCATCTTGGGAATAGATTTGCATTTTGTGAAGCTCAGACAGAACTACCTACTTGTCAACACAAAATACTCATCCTAAACCACAATTTTCACAAGTTGTCTCCAAATTCAATTCTCTACCACTAAAAATTCTGTCTCAAAATTCAGCAACTAATAATACATGCTCTGCAGCATCAGAAATCTTCCGCCTACGTGTACGCTGAAAATGAAAATAACAGTCGTTAGAAAATCACTATTATTTCTCTTTTCTTCTCCCTCCCTCATATGATCAAATGCTTATCTTCGCATACCTCCAACTTATACCACACGCATCTTTCCTTGGAAAAGACATTCAACCAATCGAATCAATCCGATGTTTCCAACCAGACTTTAACTTGTTCATGAAGAGCACCTCCATCAAGGTTATTCCATAAAACCATCAGCACTACTAGTCTGAACTACTCAAATAACATTCACCCCAAATTATCACAAGATTCAAGGGATCAAGGTAACCAATCACCAGCAAAAAAAACTCGAACAACACGCAGGAAACAAATTCAAAGGAGAAAGAGAAACCCAGAAAGAATCCATACCCTTCGGTATAGTCCGCCTGGAGAAGATCCAGATACGTATCCCACTTGTTTCCAATCACCTGAAACCAGAGAAGATAGATTACGCTACCGAGCGTAACCGAAGAAAGAAGATCTTATGAAGGTGTCCGGAGACTCCGAAAGTAAGACGAAGAACAGAATAAACGGCGAAAGTTAAAACATTCTTAGAAATGATCTTCACAAAAGATTCACCCTTAAAAATAGATTAAAAACGTGTATTTCAATATCAATGTCAAAAACACTAATTCAAAACCCTAGAAGAGTAACGAAGCAGAACCAGAGAGAGAGAGAGGACCTTTCCGCAGGTGAAGCAACGAACGGGGATGATCATCTTCTTCGGTTCTCTCTCGTCTCACACTCTAATGCGAGTTCAATTGATGACGCCGAGCGGTTTGATATATACGGAAATCCTAGACCGTAGGCCCCGAAATTGCAGAACTCCCGCCGAAGCCAAGGCGCAAAATGGCTTCTTCGTATGGGCAGGACTCCGAAGGTGACCCGCTTCTTCACTGATCGAATTGGATCCTAATTCGGATCCCATTCGGTACAGAAAATGCTCGAACGAAGTTCAGTTCAGACTTGGGCCTGCTTTCTGAGAGCTGATGTCAAAGCACATCGCCTTTTTGGAAACATTGCAAGAAAGTGAACATGCCTTAAGAAGTTGATATAATCTTTAATTTGTGATACTTTTAATCTAGTATGTTAATATTGTGTTGTAAAGATTGGAGTGTGTCCGCAGAACCAATCAACCCGATTCAAATAAATAGTTTATGGATTCACTGTTTGAAGGATGGAACCAAACCATTAGAAAGGAACAAAGAATCCCATGAGCATCAAACCTTAGAATTGCATGAACAATTTTAACTATAATCAAGAATTAATTATCATAACTATCATTAATTACACGTTTTATTAAGGTGGTAACAGGAGAAAAACTTGCTGTTTATATTGTTTCGGTTGCTGCAGTGTGAACACAAGAAAATATAACGGAGTGATTTAGTGTATTATCAGCACATATTGATGGCTTTGGCTTTTAGTCTATAGTGTGATTATTGACATAGTTGTTGTATCATGGTGCTTTTATATGCGAACAAATTATCGTAGAATGTAATTAGTTTATTTGTGTATATAATATACATGCAAAAGCCATGGCATGTTAAAACATAGTGAATCATGGTTTAGTTCAGTTTTATGACCTATAATAGTTTGGTTTAGTTTCCTGAAATTGAGACCAAGAATATTTGTTTGGTTCTAGGTTGAAAGTAGAACTGAACCGAACTGTACCATCAACACCCCTATTAAAGAGAAGTGCTTCTATTTATTCGAGCCCAATGAAATCTAGCAAGAAGAAAAGTAGAGCGAGTTTTCGACAAATAGGACCAAAGGGGTGTCACCTAGAGGACAAAAAACTTGGATCTACCACACACAAACTTGTTTTTGGATCAATGGATCGAATTTGAGAAAGATTTGAAATCAAGTTATCTTTTCTAATAACTTACAAAACCCAAATTCCACATTATGAATTAAATGTTAAGTGGTCGAGTTTATATATTTTGGGTACTCGAGGACATCCAAAGGGCAACTCTGTTTGAAAAAATGCACAAAAATATTAGATCCAAACATGTTTTACATCACCTATTGAACGATGCCTTAATGTCTTCCATGCTGTTTGAGTTGATCTTGATGTGAATTAGAACCCAAAAACTACTTGTTACTAGGATAATTTTTGCTAAAATTATCAAAGATTGCACCAAGAGCATTAGCTTAATGGCAGGGCGCCCTAGCACTGTTGGTGGTGGTGGAGAGTTCAACTCTGAGAGGGTGCGCATGTGTGGGTGTGGGTGTAGGCTTCGGCCTCCTCTTGTAAGAAAAAAAAACACATATCAAAGGCCTATTTACAGGGAGCTAGAAACAATTAAATAACAAGTAAATAAATAGATAAGAACAATAAAACCTAAGTTCAACCCGAAGAGTGACACGACCACTACAACAGTAGCCCCTGTGATCACCATCACAGGACATGGCCGATCTGTCCCCACTGGCCTAAACACCATCAACGGCTCTTTTAATACGGAAACTATGGTGCGGCTCCCAAAATGCATCCTTGCCATTTAGAAACTGATGATGGCGATAAGAACATAAACCTTTTATGATATGCGCAGCTAATCTTTAAAATGGACAACATATACGAGATAAAGCCACCAAATTTCGGGGTTTCCTGCTAAAATGGAGAATGAGAGAGAACATTTGAAATCCCATCTCATAAGGATGGCAATACTGGCCGGACCCATGGGCACCCGACCCCAATGGGGCGGCGATTACTAAATTTGACCTAGCTCAGGTTTCGGGTGGAGAAAAACCCGAATATCATTGACCAGGAATACACGACTAATAACCCAGCCTCTCTCTCTCTCTCTCTCTCTCTCTCTCTCTCTCTCTCTCTCTCTCTCTCTCTCTCTCTCTTCATTCATATATATATATATATATATATATATATATATATATATATATATATATATATATATATATATATATATATATATATTGATACTTACCATTTTATATGATTTCTCATTCTTGAAAGTCTCAATCTATTTTAAGAGATAGATGAATGCATTCAAAAGCCAAAATATTAATCAAGTATACTTACAAAAAGTATATATTTTTGTTTGCTTTTTTACTTTTAAACTCGACCATCTACCTTTTCAGATAAATGGTTTGGATTTTTCAAGATATAGCGAGTATATAACATGACAGATATATTAGACTTTTCATATACATATATATGAGATGTTGAAATTTTACAATTTGAATTACCTAATGTTTAAAATTTTTAATTTTTAACTAGATTTAAAAATTAGTTAACATTTTATTTTAATAAAAAAGCTTTAATTTAAAAAATATTGTTGAGGTTGATATTGGGACCCATAGTATTGTGGTTTGCATAGGAAAAAGACCCAACACCGTACCAGTTCACTTGAGTACTGGAGCAAAAACATGACATAAAAATGAGGCTCAGGTGTAGAACCGGGCATAAATGTATCGACCCTCGAACCTACCCCATTGCCATCTCTACCAGCTCAGCCATGGACTCCCAACCTTGCCGGAGCAAAACTAAAGCTCTATTGATCCCCATGTTTCTATCACTTATAATTGACCCCAATTCGAAGAAGTGTCGTTTTATCTTCATACCAAAGAGACCGGCTATATCAATCAGCCTAGCTGTGTAGATATTAAGCAAATGGTTCAAGACCGAGTCTTGTTCTTCCGGCCAGCAGTTCCAGCCTGGAGAAAGAGGTCCCCTTCTATCTTAATGCCAGATCTCCATGTTAGGGTTTCCTAAAGACAGCGGGCACCACCATGACCTCGTTCCTGCATCTCTTCCAAACTCCTCCCGCGTGCGTCTGAGTTTCAAAGCTCTCTTCTTCATTCATCTGCGAATGCAATAACTCTAGCAATGCCTTATGAAGCAGAGTGTTTGATCAATGACCCAGATAAAGATGAGGGATAGAACGGGTAGGTCAGGTGTGGGCACACCTATACCTGACCCTTACGAAACCTCAAAACTTGGTACTCCATACCCACCTTCGTTATGCACGGAGATGTACAAAGTTGGGTCCTTGTGCTTCAATCCCAACCACAATGGCGTTCTAAAATTAGAAGTCTCTTTGATTAAAATCTAATGATTCATTAATTTAATAATTGAAAAGTTTTATGATAGGTAGCTGAAATTTCAAAAATTTAATATCTCATGCGCGCACACACACACAATTATATGTTGGGTATGGTTTGGGTACTTTTTATCATGTACCAACCCATTATCTGGTCAAAGATATGTGGGTTTTCTGCACCATGAACCCAAATCTGATTGAGCCGGGCATTCCTTGACCCGCTAGGATCACGTCCATGTCAGGGCAATATTGCCATCCCCATGTTGAGACAGACGTGTGTATGGTCATACAAGAAATGATTACATTCATAACAGGGATATATAAAGATGGTGTACTTTCTAACCAAGAATGGAAGACATGCTTATGGTGGTTTCAACATTTACAGTAGTGTTGGCACGAGAAATTAGATCAAACAGCACCTCAAAAAAGGAGGCGGCCACAAAACTTCAAAAAAATATGTTCTTGCCTTTTTTGAGTCAAATGCTAATATGGTACAAAATAGAGCACAATGGTGAAGAGTAAGTATGGCAGAATCTACTTACTGTGAGAAGGATTTGTTTTGTTTAGAATTTCCAGTCTAGAACACTCACCGAGGTGCATGGAGACAGTGACGATGGGATTAATTTGCTATAGTATAAGAGATCATTTGCTCGGTAGCATTTATTGCGCTGGCTAGTGGAGACAGCTTATCTGAAACTTCCATACATCACAGGGGAACTACACAAACCGGGAACTGTATGGAAGCATGTAAGCAAACTACAGATGAATGTCAGTTCTGCAGACAAACGGGGTCTCTTACTGTATGATCTTGTGAACCTGGAAATAATCCTCCATACTATTCTCAGCAGCATCCATTTTAAGCACAAAGTGGTATTTAAAAACATATACAGAACAAGAGCTTGAGTTGTGTGTTGATCCTCAAAATGATCGTTGCCTCTGTTGTTTGGTTCGTATCAAAGATACATTAAACAATAAACAAGATGGCCCTGAGTCTATAAGTTCACCTCAAGCTGGATATTATCAGACACTGATGATAAAGAACTACAGTTAGACTCACCTTTGTGATTTTAACCGATTTAGGCAGACAAGAACTCAGACAAATTGTTCTCTTCTCTGGTTCAAGCCCAGAATACAAACTCTAACAACTGATGGCGGATATCAGGCATCAACGGTGCCTGTTGAATGTCGGAAAAAGCTAATGCAGCCGGATGTAGCTTCATACGATATAAAAATACAACAATGGAAGTAGCTTGTAATTCCCAGTGGAAAAAATCAAATCCCGCAGGCTTAGCAGGATCAATATTATACAGAAATAGAGGGAAGCACAAATTTGCATTTAGGGTATGCTTATTCTGTTTATAATATAACTTGCCTAAAAATAACCTTTTCTATAGTAGAATGACAGAAAAATAACTATGAAACGTTAACCAAAATACCAGCCTATGAATGCAGGAGAAGCTCATCATCTCTCGAACCGGCCAATGTATTTTCACGATGGTTCTATAGAACATACAAATCTCGAACCACGTCCACAAATGACGTGCTCTTTACTATATCCTTCTTGCTTTAGGGCCATGATTTTTATCTCCGATTCTTTCATCTTATTGTGATCTACCACCTCCAGTTTCGTTAGGCTCTTTCGCAGGCTGCGCATTTCCATCTCTGTCTTTACAAGAATAATGTAAATGATATGTATCACGACCAATTCTTCGATCCTGTGAACCAATGAAAATAACGTGATTACATGCATGACATAGGAATACAGAATTTATACATTACATTCAAATGTATGATAACATACATCATGAAGGTGGAAATCATCCATTTCAAGCAAGTGAACAACATGCCCCATTTTAAGCCGTTTCTGAGTATCTGGATTGACACATCGGAGGGCCACCAATAAAGCTTTCTTTAGTGCCTTTGAAGAAGGTTTGTAAGGCATCTTAGGATCCAACACTTGCTCCAAGTTCTTGTTCCCAACCATCGTTTTCAGCCATTCCACTAGGTATACCTGAAACCATCCATTCACATTGAGCGGAGGTAGATACCAGGAAAAAAGGTTTTATGTATTCAATAACTGCATACTTCTCCTGGTGGCCGACTTTTATCAACGGGACATCTTCCTGATAATATTTCCATTATGAACACCCCAAAGCTGTACACATCGCTTCTCTCATTCAGCATCCCTGTACTAGCATATTCAGGTGCAACATAGCTGCATTAAACAACAGAGAGAGAAACACAATGAATAGATGATGTTAACAGATGGAATGAAGAAATCATTTTGAGGGGATTTTATACAAACCCAAACGTCCCCATCACTCTTGTTGTTGTGTAGCTCCTTCCCGAATCCAGGAGCTTTGCAAGTCCAAAATCTGCGACCTTTGCATGCCATTGCTGATCAAGTAATATATTGCTCGCTTTGATATCCCGATGCACAACCTTTGGTTCTAGACCCTCATGAAGATATGCTAGCCTGTTCAGCAGAAACTGGTTTCAATCTCACCCCCAAATTTCTATATGATATGGTTCTAAGCTATATGTTTTACACCAGTCACCATTAAGATTCATAATTAGAAATAGAGCCAATTATCATACCCCTTTGCCGTTCCGAGAATGATGCTCATCCTAATATCCCATGTAAGAGGACTAACTAGCCCTATATCCCCATGAAGCCACTGATCAAGATTTCCGTTGTCCACATACTCATAAATAAGCAACCTAATTCCATCAAAGTAAAGATAACATATTATAAAAGTACCTAAAATACAAACTTGGAAGAGCTATACACAGAAAAAGAAGGCTACTTATTTACAGAGGCAGAAATTGCGTATTTCATATTGAGCAAAAAGTTTAAGCAAGAAATCTGTATTCAACAAAAGTACCTGTGCGAGCCCTCAACGCAGTACCCGAGCAACCTCACCAAATTCTTGTGCCTGACACGTCCAATTGCCTCCACTTCCACCTTGAATTCCCTCTCAGCCTGCCCCCTATAATTTCGTCGGTTAACATTCAACCTGATTATACTGAACCATTGCCAACTCAAAAGGAAAACAAGTTCCAAAATAGTGTAAGGTGATTAGAAGGAAAAACACCAAATTCTGACAACAGACTACGTTTCAGATAGCATAATTCAACAAACTTATTGCATAGATGTTAAATGTAGATGGATGAACAAAAACGACGAACAACTTCACAAATCTAAACGTTAAAATGAGTAGAGGCTAGAGTTTAGCACAATGAACATATAAACAAAACCAAGGCCACTAAGCCTAACCTGTGCGCACTTAGACAAGTTCGTAGAAAGTTACAAGAATCAAACAAAGACACCACCCTGTAGTTCAGTAACACCAAAAGGAAGATAACTTAGATACTGTTGGGTAATGAATATCCTTCCAGATCACCACAAAGCTCGGAAAACCTAAGAAGAAAGAACGCCAAACAACTTAATTGATGAAAACTCCACCAGAAACGTAAAAGACAATAGTAAGTTTATCAGAACAATGGCAGAAAACTAGTAAAACAAACTGCAAAAGATAACCAATTCAGGAGCACAAACGCGAGCGCGAGGGCGCAGAGAGAGAGGAGCAGTAAACTAAAGAAGCCCAACAATTGAATGATCACCAAAAACAAAACCGAATTTCTCAATTCCCAAATTTCGTGACAGTCACCTGTTATTGAGCAAATTCTTCACTGCCACAATAGAATTATCGCGCAGAACGCCCCTGTACACGATCCCGTAGCCCCCTTCCCCTATAACATTCTCATCCGCAAACCCGTCCGTGGCTATCTCGAGCTCTCTGAGCGTGTACCAATGACCCCAACCCAAATGCGAGACCTCCGGGGCGGCATTGGGCCCGGAGTCGGCAGCAGACCGACTATCTCCTCCGCTCGTGTGTGAGGATGGCCGGTCGGAGAAGACGATCCGGTTGTCCCTTCCAATATCGATCTGAATCTCCTTCCTCGGCTCGTAAAATGCAGGCTCGGCAGCCGTCGAAAAATGTACCGTCGGCTTTGTCACCTCGTGGATCTCTCGCGATACAACGGGGGTGGCGGCGTCGTGTTGGCTATTGGTGATGCCGGAAAACCGCCGGAAAACGACGAAGAGCGCGAGGAAGAGGAGGATGAGGCAGAAGGAGACGCCTACGCCGATGGTGATGAGGAGCCACAGGTGGAGGCCGAACACGGAGGTGGGTTTGTAGAGTTGCGCATTGAGGAATGTGCTATTGAACAGAGACATGACTCTCTGCCACAACACACCGAAGGGTGCACTACCCACTTCGTTTCTTCACTCCACTCCTCTCTTTTACTCAAGGTGGTTCCCCGAGAACAATTTGGTTTTCCGGCAAATTCGTGATATACGGCTAGCGAGAGAGAGAGAGAGAGAGAGAGAGAGAGAGAGATGGTGCCTGCTTATTCACACCCCTTCCAAATGCTGAAGATGATAGGCCAAAGAAAAGATTTCCAGGCTCATTGGTGAAATGGTCGAGAGAGGAGAGAGGGAGTTGCATGAAACAAGTTATGGGTATTATGAGAGCGGCTAAGGAGGCAGAAAGTAAAGCGATCTAACTAGATTCTGAGTCTCGTTCGTTAGTGACATCGTAGTGAATTATTTGATGGGCAAAAGGACACCCACAGGATTCAATCCATTGCAACTGGCAACGAAGGAATGCCCTCGTGCTGGACATAAGCCTTGATGAGGGATGTGCACAGAGTCACATGCAATGGTTTTGCGCTGGCACTTGATTTACATGCCAATCTCCCCAAAAGATTTTCGCGCCTCTTTCTAGCATGTGTTGTGCGTACAGTGGATTTTTTTTTGTTTTCTGGACTGTATAGTTGATTTATAATCCAGAAATAAGTAGCATAATCTGGGATATTGTACTGCAATTGTTTATCTTGTTTTTTGTGCAGACCCAAAATAAGAAATTGGCTTAGATGCAGCTCCTTATATTGATTTCTGTAATTGGGTTGAATTCAGAAGACCATGAAGAAGAGTGATCTGTTACATGAATATGAGTGAATGGGTTTCGGTTTGATTCCTCGAACCACATTTTCCAAGTGCACCAAAGCCAATCCGAATTGATCTGTAACAAATCCACTAAGTTATCGAATGCACATTTTCTTCCAAACTAAGCATATCAACGAGTTTTTCAAACACTAGCATCAATCGCATATGGTCACGTTTAGGTTGTGAATGCAAAAATTGTTGGACTAAATGATGTAATTAAGTGTTGTTGGGCCTAATTAAGCTTGTGTAGCACTGGTTCACTTAGTTCATGATTAATATCCTTTTAAAGTTTAATTGATAAATCTTTAACAAAGATGAAAGTCTTAAACGTTAAAGTTATATGTGTAGGAGGGTCTTGTGTATCAAAAATGTTATAGGATATTCTTTAGTCTCATATTGCTTGGAGAAATAATTTCACATATTTTTTTTATACATGTAATAGTTTTGAGCATGCGTTTACAAAGAGCAGAGCTTGGATAGGGCTACATGACTATACATGCATGTGTCGGGTGGATAAAGGAACTCTTTAATCTGCAATTAGTGAAACTGATGGCTGCACCCTCTCTCTTTCTCCTTGCACCCGTATTTTTGCCCGTACATATTGTTGTTTTGTGATTGTTTTATAGGTGAAAGACGATGATACCTTGTGTGCCTGATAGCGGAATGCTTATTTTTCTAAGAGAAGTCTGTAAGGATGACTCGATCAGATAACTGACTAATCCTATTTTGTTTATTGGCTCTCTTGTATTGTTTGCTTATGGCTTTCTAACGAAAGATAAGTGACTAATCCCATTTTGTTTACTGGTCTTTTGCATTGTTTGCTTGTTGCTTGTATGGATTTATTATTTTGGTTGACGTGGGTATCTTAATATTCATTGCATATTACCTAATAGTCCTACGGTTTGTTCCCACACAAAAATGATAGACCAAATAAGTTTAGGCAAAAGTATAACCATCCAAGATAAAGAACTTAATCTATATGGAGTGTATACATGAAAAGAGAAGTATTGATACATACAAGATAAACAAGAATATATATATATATAGAGAGAGAGAGAGAGAGAGAGAGAGAGAGAGAGAGAGAGAGAGAGATTTTGGAAGGCTCCATAGATGTGCGTTAATACCTTGCAGAGGTGGAAGACAGAAGTATTGATACAAGATAAACGAGAATCTCAATTAAGTTCAATGTAGCTACCTGGTTTTGATTTGAATTTAAAGCTTCAAACCATCATACGATTGTTAATGCTAAAAGAATACCAAAACCAAGCAGAATTGGTGCTACTTGCTGTCCCCATAAAACTTGCAGTAAATACATGAAGCTGTTTATGATAGTTAATATGCCAGCTGCGACTGACTGACAATACGTGGTTGGGATTTGCTTCTGCAAAAGCTGACATACATGCACGAGTTAGTTTTGGAAAGCTTGCATGAAAGAGACAAGTTCCCTTTCTTCCTTGTGTTAAACCGTTAAAGAATTGGTCCTTTTTGTTGTGTTTGGAACTGGAAACACGAATTTTGGGGATGTCACATAGGTATATTATAGGTTGAAGATATAAATATATGTAATTGGTAATGGGTCGGGTTGGGGTGTGTTTGCCCTCAACCTGAATCCGACCCGTAAGTGATCAAAGCCTACAAGACAAGCTCTGATCCGAACCGCAGATTCTAGGTTTCATGATCCATACCGAACCCAACACACCCCGATATGCAGGTTAAAAAAAATGAAAACTATGATAGTTGAACCCCAAATGTGAAAGCAAGATGCTTGATCTTGATCATGCAAGCCATGCTTGCACTCACAAAATGAAGTAGCATTTATATAAATACTATCGAGGTGGATCTGTGAGGGTTCGCCGCAGACCTGACTCCAACTCGCCCCGCATCACCATTCTCATGCAACCCGATTCACCCTGCAGCAGGTTGGGTCCCAACCCGAACCGAGTGAGTTGGATCCGGTTGGGTACCTGGCGATCATACGCATATTGATACATGCATGCATACATCCATTCGTATGTTTACAAATGCCGTAGAAAGAGTAAAAATAATACTTCCTTTTTAACCTTTAAGATAAACGTTAATGCGTGCTATTCTAACACGTGGAGCACAATGACAATCAAAATCCATATAACTGACCCACTATGAGGTAGATTAGTTTTATGTAGGGGTGGCGATTTTAGACCCAACCCGATTATCTGATCAGACGAAAAAACAGAAATCATATCGGTATCGGGATTTAGGCACTACGGGTGAGGTCTGGGTCACACAACCTGGGAAGAAGTTGGTTGGGTCCAAGTCACCCTGGAACTGACCTGATATATATATATATATATATATGTGTGTGTGTGTGTGTGTGTGTGTGGTCATGGTTATGTCAATCCTAACCCGAGTAGGTAGGGTTTGGGTTTAAAGAAAATGACCTGAATCCAACCTGTTAAGCTGATTTGCCACTCCTAGACTCCTAGTTCTTGCATTGGATCGGTACGCACTCTCGTATGGTGTAGTCAAGAATAGTACGTATGGAGAAATTAAGTGGCCGTGAACCTAATTGGTGTACACGGGATTTCTGAGCGTACCGTGAGGCCATGACGTGTCTTGAGAGTGGGTTGGTACCTGGTGAATCGATGATGATTTTCGTGTTCTGTTTCGGGTTGGATCCTAGCACAACTGGATCCAGCCAAATTCGGTCATCGTCAGGGAACATTTACCCAAATAACTTTACCCTACAACCTTGAATTGTAACCGAACCTACCTTTTGACCAGTTTCGGTTCTTGAATCATTGATTTTAGGGTGGTTCAGTTTGAGTCTTAAACCGCCTGAAATTCATAAAAAAATGTTAAAATTTTAAAGTTACAAAGAATATCAAAACCGATGGTTTGGAACCACCGGTTTCAAACAGATTCTAGTTTGATGAAAGGAGGAATCAGAACAAAACCGAGTGAACCACAATTCCAAACCGGCTATGTCTATGTATAAGTAACAGATCGGACTTGAGCTCTACAGATTCAGATTCGGATTCCAGTTTAACTGCAAATAATGAATAATGGATCAGAATCCAATTACTAATTGGTTCTTGTTTTGGGGGAAGTCAAGGCTTTGTCTCTTTCACATCCAGATCAAGAAAACCTGAAACACTATGTTGATCTCATATCATATGCTGTTATTCTCTGGTGAGAAAAAGGAGATACAAGCAAGAATAAATAGGACTAATGCACCATTATACAGATTCAGAGAAGAATCAATGATGTTGAGTTACAAACCAATGAAAGCGAACCAAGCTTTCCAGAAATAACTCAGACGATTAGGGTTAGGAGGAACCAATACCTTAAATTGCACATGTAGAGTCGTGCCATCGACTGAATCTTGTCTACCAGTAATCTTGACAAGAACAAGCTCCATCTTTGAAGTGATGAAAACGTGTGGTGTCCCTCATAATAATTTCACGACCAGTTACCTTCGAAATGTACTTAGTAGCAGTGTGGCAATCATCACAAACTCGAAGATTCTTTGTTACGAGGATACTGGTTCCAGGTGGGGTGTAAAGCAGAGCGAACGTGATCGCCAACTTTTCACTGTGGTGGCCTAGAATTCTCTCTTTGTCACTTTCATCAACATCATGAAGCTCAGCTTCAGTATCAGGAACATAGCCAGCATTCCTTAGAACAGCAACCAAGTTATTCCACATCACAAAAAGCTCTCCCATCTGAGAGTGATTTGTTTCCCCAACTGTAAAAGAATACGTTACGTTTTTTATAGTCACCCAGCTGCAACCAAGTTTCTTCCTCAATCCCTTCTCCTTCATCATTTTCCTAACATCAGCAACTTCCTTCCATCTATTACCCACTGCATACAAGTTTGCAAGTAACACATGAGTTGGTATTGAGTTAGGCTCTATCCGAAGCAACTGATCTGCAGCTTGCCTACCAAGATCAATTTTTTTATGAACTTTACAAGCACTCAAAAAGGTACTCCAAATAATAGGATCAGGTTCAAACGGCATCTTGTCAATGAAGGCCTTTGCTTCATCTAGACGACCAGCGCGAGACAAGAGGTCAACTACACATCCATAATGATCCATCCTTGGCGAGATATTGTATTCTTGAGTCATGGATTCAAAATAGTGCAAACCTTCTTTTACTAGTCCTGCATGAGTGCACGAAGAAAGAACACCAACAAAGGTAATGGCATCAGGGGTCAAGCCACTAAGCAGCAAGGCCTGAAATAACCTAAGGCCTTCTGGACCATGTCCATGTTGAGCATGGCCAACAATGATAGAGTTCCATGATGATATATTTCTATCATGCATTCCTTCAAATACCTTCCTGGCGTCCTCTATACATCCACATTTTGCATAAAACGTAATCAACGTATTGCAGACAGAAGCATCAATGTGGAAGCCAATTTTCAGAATATCAGCCTGGAGCTGCTTCCCAAGATTGAGGTCATTCATGGTAGTGCAAGCATCAAGAGTGCTAATGAAAGTGTGATCATTTGGTTTGATTCTTAATTCCTTCATGGAAGCATAAAGACACATAGACTGATGCCCATCCCCATCTTGTGCATATGCTGCAATGATCGACGTCCATGAGACAACATCTTTGTGCTCCATACTGTCGAAAACCACCTTTGACATATTCAATTCACCACACTTTGAGTAGGCAGTAGTTAGCGCATTGTTTATGGTTACTTGACAGCACAGTCCAATCTTGATGCACAGACAATGAAGCTGGAAAACTGGCTCTACATTCCCCAAAACTCCAGAACATGCAAGGGTACTAGCCAATGTGTGCATGTTGGGCACAATTCCCACAAGCAGCATCTCTCTAAACGTCAAAAAAGCTTTGGAATCATCACCATGTTGCCCATATGCAGCTATAATTGCACTCCATGACACAACATCCCTTGTTGGCATTTCAACAAATACTTGGCAAGAATGATCCAAAGACCCACACTTAGAGTACATCGTTAAAAGGGCATTGCCAACAGCAGAATAGGATAGTGTACCAGAAACAACAACGAATGCATGCAAAGACTTCCCACGCTTCAGCCCTGCAATGTCGTTGCTGCACGTGCTCAACATGCAAGCTAATGTAAAATCATTCCCCTTCACTCCAGAACGATGCATATCAACAAACAAATCCCACGCATTCTCGCTCCTTCCCATCTGCGCATAACCGAAGACCATGGCCGTCCACGTGACAACATTTCGTTCAGGCATTTGAACAAATACTTTATGCGCTAAAACCAAATCGCTGCATTTCACATACATGGCAATGAGAGAACTTCCTACATACACGTCGGAACACAAAAAACTGGTTATAGATTGCGCATGGATCTGCTTACCCACGCCCAGAGATCGAATTTCACCACACACCTTCAAAGCCGATGCAACGACAAACTGATCAAGATTAAGCCCGCCAGAGACCATTTTGCGGAAAGACCAGATATCGTCTTCCAAACTGCGTTCTTTTTCGAACCCAATCATCTTCGAAGAAGAAGAAGAAGAAGAGCGTGCACAAACGATCATGGCGTTGACGCGAAAACGATTGGAGAAACGACACCCATCTCCAATCCTCGCATGGAATGGTTTCAGATGCAGAAAAGCCAGTGGTTTTAGCAAAGGAAAATCGAGGAACATAAGAATCGTTTAGCATGACTTGCATGGAGACGACGATGACACGCGAGAAATCAGTCCACCAACTCACCTGAAAAAGTACACCGCCCATTTGATAAGTCATAACTCATAAGCGTCGAGCTTTCCACTCATCCTTCAACTTGTGAATCGACCCCCTAGCCAGGTGAGCTATTCCTCGTGTAATTGAACTCGTCACCTGTGCCGCGGCAGTTAGACAGCCCTGCTAGATGGTCCTTCCACTGTTCGGCTCGACTCCCCTGCACGCAAAACCTTTGTATTCAGACCACCATGAAGCTGCATGCCATCGTAGCTTGGTCAAAAGCCCATTACACAATAAGTAGCATTCCCAAAAGTGTGCAATATCCCAAATTATCCCCAATTTCTGAGCAAGTACCCGCAACCAAACACCTCAATTGGACATTATCTTGAAATTTGTGGGTACTCAAAACTTGGGAAAAGGCAGTAACAGTTGGCGTTTCATCACTTGTCTTGAACCAATAGCTAGTGCTCAACGAATTTCAACACGAAACACCTTTTTCTCAGCCATTCTTTTTTCTGGATTTCTTGCAGTATGGCTTCCGATTAGATGCGCATATACTCTTTGTTGTGTACCGTAGAGTGCTCCACTGGCTTCCATGACCAAACTGAAACCGGCCCCAAGAGAAACACAACCGGGCCAAAAACTAACCGAGAACTAGAACCCTTATGGTGCATGTCTCGAACACTAGAGTCACAGTTAAGGTGCTTCAGAGGGCGTTTGCTCGCCCTGCGTGCTTGGGCTGGACAATCAAACAAGCCCGTCGCTGGATCCCCACTACTGCACTATTTCTTCCTTCTCTTGGGCAAGCATAAGTTCATAAAGTTCACCAACCGAGGACAATTCGCCACATAGTGGAAGAATGCTTCTCAATTGCAACACCCATATGATTTGATTTTTAACCCTTTAATGCCTATGAAATGAAGAAACTACTTTGCTCAATCCCAGTTTTAATTTGAAGCTGATTGAGTCAATCATAATAAAGTATATGGACCATGCACCGAGAGTGTTAGCTCAACGGTAGGATGCTCGAGTATTGTTGTTGCTCAACTCTTAGAGGGTGCATGTGTGGATAAGTGTGTTTGGCTTCGCCCTGGTCTTGTAAAAAAAAAAAGCATATAAACTACATAATCATATCCACCTAACCCTATGACTCTCCTTTTCTCAAAAAGAATGAATAGCCCATTGAGTTTAGTAGTTGTCTTCACAAGTTGACTTAGCCATATCTCACAAGTGCCAAAAAAAACTCTTATTATGAGAATAATAAACAAAAAGGCAGGGCCTATCAAGTCCAATACTCTAATGTGCAAAAATAAGTGCTTAGCTAGCATGCATGATAAGATAATAATTCTAAAATATGCAACATAACTATGTATTGAAGTTCAAATAACCCCAACTCTTCCCACAACTATGTGATTTAACTTCTTGTATTAGAAATGGCCTAAAAAATATCAAACAAATGCAAAACTTCCATGATAGCATTAAATTTTGAAAGAAATAAAAGAATTTATCTGTTTGAAACGAGAAATTGCAGAAATTCCTTAATGTTTTTAGGAATTGCCTCCAAATCTGAATCAGAATTTGCCTGTGATCAAGTCTTAATGAATATTTTCAATTAGTGGGATTTTATTATGTATCGAGTCATATCGTACGCTAGGTGCAGATAAGCTCAACAGTGTTTCTAAGAGTGAGTCTATAGAATATTGGTCCTGAACCATTTGGACCACGGATTGAACCCAGTTGGGACCAACCAAGCTAAGTTGGTGCTGAGATTTTCTTAATTCTAGACGATTCCCCCATGTGAGGGTCACCAACTTCACTATTTTACTTAGTTATGAAAAAGAATGATGGTCCTTAGCCTAGGGTGTTACATTTTTGCCTCTTTTTTTTTTCATATCTTGAGCTTCCTGTTCAGTTATTCTCAAAATCAACCCCACTTTTTGGTTAATCTCAAAAACGTTCTCGTTTTCATGTACCATTTTCAAAATAGTCCAAACAGTCGAAGTAATGTCCAAAACAGAACACACACTTACAGCCGCATCTTACTTCCACTAGGTTTGATATCAAATACTTAATTTGCACATTCTTTCAACACTAGTTGTACTTTTAACCATCGATATAAACTTACACCCTTGGTTTGACATGGATCAAATTTAGATTGCTGATTATATAGCATATCAATAGCTTTATAGGATTCAAAAAATAATTGTTAAAACTGCACTCACAGCTGCAGCCCACCGGACCAGGGGATTAAAAGAAATAATTCTTAAATGTCCAAGTTTGCACTCAGAACTGTAAATCATCTCTTTAGGGGACTCGACTCACAAGTTGCAAGTCGTGAGTACAATACCTGGAGCACACATACTTGGCTTCGTCCTCCCCATTATAAAAGAAGGGGGTCAAGTATTGAAGTTTTTCTTGTTTTTCATTTTTTTTATACGAATGAGGCAAAGCCTATGATACTATATTCTCCATCAGCAGAAAATCATAGGTATTCTGATCTTACTTGATGGAGGTTCTCATTTCTCTACTTCCATAACAATGGACAGCTTACCCCAAACACCAATCTCCATTAAGATTGTTCATATGTAGAAGTCCTTGTGCTGCACTCCTTCATGTGTACTGCGGTTAGTACCTTTTATTTGAATGGTGAATCACCCGGTTTAGTCTCTCTCCTTAAGTTTCTTATAAAACTTGTAATTTGATGCCTGTTTGCCTAACTCGATTGGCTATAGTTTACTAAGTTAGGAAACTTTTAGAAAATGTTAAAGATAAGAGATGAATTTGGAAATGGTCCCGAAACCAGGGACAAAACATAAATTTGTGTCGGAGAGAGATCCCCAAAGTAACCCTCCCATCGAGTTCAACAGCACAAAACGCTTCTTACACGAAAAAAAAAATTCTCCCAAATCCATCCCTCTGCTTGCAGTATTTTCAAATAAATCCCAGTATTTTGGCTAATTTTAGGGGCTCCGTCTTTAAAACATTAGCTGTTTTCAGCTTATGATCGCTCGTAGGGCAAAGAGCATATTTGAAATAAATATGCTGGCCATCATGATTCATATTAGTGTTTTTCAAGTTGTAAATGCACTTTCTTCTTTTTGTTGTGGTTTGTTGTTAAGATTGTAAGAGTCTTTCTTTTTTTTTATTACAAAGGGAGGCTGAGAAGCCTAACACACACATGCACCCCGAGGAATCGAACTGGCCACATGCATTATGAGAGTCAGAGGACCCTGCCAAATGAGCTAGCACTGTGTTCAGGCCTGTAAAATTCTTAATATCAAAATCACATGAACCAAAGTAGGTCAATATCATATAAAGAGCATAGATTTCATTTATACATTTAGGGAATTTATTTAACACTTTGAGGTTCCAGAATCGAAATCGCTTTCTTGCACGAGTTTGATTCTTGGGCGAACCAAACGTACCCTTAAAAGATCATCAAAATATTGGCTAAATAAGGCATCTATTGCTCAATAGACATGTAAAGCATGAACACAATGATCTTTTGAATTTGAATGTCAAGCCAAAATCAACACCATCGATGGAATTGAAGAGGTAGAAACGGGAACTTAAGCTTTGCTAAAAAAGGAGGTTTAAGGAAATAATCAGAAACAGGAGGGAGCGATTTGAAAAGAACCCCCATTTCACACACTGTGGCAACTAACAGTGCGCTCCTCAGCGTGCAAAATTTTCAAACACGGTGTCTGGTGTGGACAAAACAAGCAAACCATTAAGGATCTCTCTCTCTCTTCACAGCTGTGATCAGCAACTGTCTTACGCGTGCAAGTTTTTCAAATACTTCCTCTCTCTCTCACACTCATAGGGACGAAACTCAAAGTGCCTGTCGTAGATCTGCCCATCTGTATTCCACTAACACATTCCAATGTCACATTTCTTGTATATAAGTGCGTGCAACCATGTGAATGCTTCTCAATCTGTGCAAAACTCTCTCAGAAGCAAAAAATGGCTCTCATCTCTCTATTGGGTGCCTTCGTCCTCTTCCTCTCTTCATCAATGGCCTGTGATCGTTGCGTGTATACTTCATCTGCTGCCTACTATTCTTCATCGTCTGTTCTATCAGGTTCCTATCCTCACCCTAACATTGACACTTCTCTTGTTATTTAGTTAGGAATCGCTGTTTTGATTCTGCTGATGATAGAATGATTATGGTTAAAGTGATAATTTGCCCGACTTTGGTTGTTTATCTCAGGTGGGTCTTGTGGGTACGGGTCTCTGGCTTTGGGTTTCAATGGTGGACTCATTGCTGCTGCTAATCCGACACTCTACAGAGAAGGGATCGGCTGTGGAGGGTGCTTTCAGGTATCATGCATACCAGCGATCAATAGCGCTAATATTTTCTCGCCAAGTTCCTCTGCTCTGCTGCTGATGTTATGTTCCTTTGTTTTAGCAGTTGCTGATATCAAATAGATTGTTAAATTGCTGTTAGAAACTGTAGTTGAAAATTTAATGGTGTTACATAATCTGGTTGATTTGGGATTAATGGTTGGCATAATCGTGCAGATAAGGTGTAAAAACTCGATGTTATGCAGAAGCGAAGGTGTAAATGTGGTGCTTACAGATCAGAATTCTGATAATAGAACAGGGTGGTTGTTGAGTAGCAAAGCATTCCTAGGCATGAGTAAACCCGGAAAGAGCTTACAGCTCATGAAACGCGGCATTGTGGACGTCGAGTATAAGAGGTATATATTGTTAAATTAATTTACTTTTCATACGAACACAGTTTTGAAGTTTTTATTTGATCATGATTATATATTTATCTCTATTTATCTCGTTTTGAATGACTCTTATATAATTGTGTGAGATTTATGGTTCTAATCTGGATATTGATTATGCAGGATACCATGTGATTATGGAAAGCAAAACCTTAGTGTAAGAGTGGAGGAGAGCAGTCACCAATATTATCTTGCAGTCAAGTTTTTGTTTCAAGGTGGCCAAACAGATATCATAGGCGTTGATGTTGCTCAGGTACGTGCGGAGTATGTTTGTCATCACTCTAACCGTGACCAAGTTCATGATTTTCTGGAGAACTAGAGACAACCTTCAGGGGAAACAAACCTTTAACATTTTCTACTGCAATATACACATACATACCTGAAACGGGTCGGACATTATGATTTAAAAGTTCAGAAATTCCCACCTAGTCAGCCATGGCCAGGGGTCCATCTTTATTCATGTTATAACTAATCCATGCACACTTCTTTTGTGTGCAGGTGGGAAACTCAAATTGGAACTTCATGACTAGGAGTTATGGAGCAGTATGGCAGACTACCCGGGTTCCTCCGGGTCCACTTCAGTTCCGGTTTGTGGTAACATCTGGATATGATGGAAAATGGATCTGGGCCAGCCGGAAAGTTCTTCCAGCCGACTGGAAACCTGGGCAGGTATATGATTCCGGTGTTCAAATTGAAGACATTGCGCAAGAAGGGTGCTCTCCTTGTGACACCAGCGTTTGGAAATGAGATTGCGCTAAATTCGAGCATTCATTTACTGTAAGCGTTTTGGCATTTGTACATAGCTTTGTCCAGTTAACAATTCAATAAAACAGTCCCACATCAATGAGATACAATTTGGTGTGATCGGTGAGGGTGTGTACATGATGCCAGGGCTTTGGTACTAAAAATGGCATGAGCTTGCACCCTATGGTTCCGAGTTTGATTTGTAAATATTTGGATTTTCATGCAAGACAGAGCAGCAACACGAGAGAGAACGAAGCATTTTGGATTTTTGTGTGAAAGTCATGAATGCAATCCCTCCTCATGCTGAAGTTTTTGACTCAAATTCGATATATGAAACAATAATTTCATACCCACGATGGGTTGCACGTTTGATGAATAATGGAACTTGGGATTATGAGCACAAATGAATGAAGGTCCAGTTTCTCCTGAAACCTTGTATCAAATACACCCTCACGGACCACGATAGAATTGAGGTCGGGGTGCCTCCCTATTCGAAAGTTTAACAAAAAAGACATAGCCCCCAGTTGAACTCATGGGCTATTTTATACATGGTTGATTGTTCAGCTTGGTTTGAGCCAGTGACCAGCTCGTCCATGTTCAGCTCATGAGCTGGCTCATTAAGGTACACGAGCTGAACGTGTACAATGCATGTCTCCTTCAGTTTGGCTTGCATTAGCTTGTTCAATTAATGAATTGGGTTATGCAATTAAATGGTCCAGTATTTTGATTAAAAGAATATTAGAAGTAAATTCCGACTTGATTTCTAACCTAATTAAAAATTCTGTGCTCAAATTATATGTGAAAACTTGGTAAAACAAATCATGTTCAACTCATCTGGCTCGGCTTGTATTCCTTTCATGTTCAGCTCGGTTGAATTGAGTTAACAAGCGAACATGAACAAATCTTCAGTTAAACAATAAGACGTGATCGAAACATTTATCAGCCATCAAACTTCATAAAAAAATTAACGCCTCCTTTATTGACTATCTTCAAATAATGTCATGATACGTAATGACCCAGTGGTTGGGTCTAATGTCCAAACAATAGCAGTCAAAGGCATATTACATATTAACCAATGTCTTTAATATCTTCAATGGGGGTGGCAGTTTTGTATCCGACATGAGCTCGACCCGAAGAAGCCATCTTCCATTAGGAGGTTAGGCACCCCGGGTCAGATCCAGGTCTTGAAAATGGAACCTAATAAAAAATCAGGTCAGAGTTCGGGTCCGCACCCAAATCCAACCTGTTGACTCCAGTAATTTGCCATCATTAGTCTTTAAAATGATAGCATATATGTAACTCTTTGTAGATTAAGTGGTATGCACATTAAATAATCAAGTTAGCTGCTATTTAGCAACAATCAATACACAAATGGATGGATCAAACAACAATTCAGAAGGAAACTGGCCCTCAACTTCCTTTACTGCTGCGTCCTGCTATCCTTGATCTTCAATATCACAAGAGGCAATGCAGTAAGAATGCCTGGACTTGGTTTATATGATAAACAAGCTGGTCTTTACATCCTAACTCAGCTGATCCCAAGAAGGAAACATCAGCGACCACTCCGCTGATTTACGAAGAAAATCGCAGTGCGCCCCTTGACTTTCTAAGTAACAATCAAAGATGGTGATATCATTGCTTTAAAGGATGATGAACTAAGTGATCACGAAGCGATCATGTGTAGCTAAGAGGAAAGCCACAACATCATGAGGAATACCCACTTTCACATTGAAAGACGATGACAGATGAAACTTACCTCCGCTAAAAGTGAATCCATTAAACTTGAATTTGATAGCTTTCTGTCCTCCCACGATCTCAGCTTCTTTCTTCTTGTCTCTGTGAAAGCTTTATGTGTTCTTAGCTGCACAATTAAGAATGGTGAAAACTCATCATTCTAATATGCTGATTTGTTTAGGACTTGATTATACTAGAGGCAAGTTAAGGGGTCTTAGTGCCTTCCTCTTGTTGCCCACTCTATACCCACTATAAAATGTTCTCCATGGCAGGTCTAGTAGCCAAAAGACCATGGCACTTTGCTTCAAAGGATGAGGTGAGATGTGTGTCGGCCAGTGGGGCAGCAAAGACCGCCAAGCACGGTAGAGTCAGTGTTGATTGGAGGAAGAAGGCATCCCCCTTTTGAACAAAGGACTTGTTCTTGACTCATTCATTGCCCAACAATGTCACAACCCTCGCAAAGTGACCCTTCAAGGAACTCTATACGCCCAACAATATAGCAATGAAGAGAGAGAGAGAGAGAGAGAGAGAGAGAGAGAGAGAGAGAGAGAGAGAGAGAGAGAGAGAGAGAGAGAGAGAGAGAGAGATGTCTGATTTCAAGCAAGTTTAGAAAGGTTTTCTTGCAAGTACTGACAGCCAAGTTGATATGGCATCGTGTTTGCAGTGATGAGCATTGCACAAGAAGAAGATGAAAGGTTGTGATAGCAGTGGTGGCTTCAATATCGGCGATTGAAGACGTCCGCTACATGCAAGAAAAAAGTATCACATGTATATAAATTTTCAGTTTTCCTAGTTAAGTGAATTTGGCATGTTACATGTATCACATGTATACAAATTTTCACTTTTCCTAGCTAAGTGGGCATGTTACATGACTCAGCTGAAAGCCATGATTGAGACGCATTTCTAACTTAGCGTCCTCAAGTCCTTGAAGTGTCTTGTTTGCTGAACGGCAGGGCGCTCTAGCACTGTTGCTGCTGGTGGGGAGTTCGAATCCCAGAGTATGCATGTGTGGGTGTTGTGTGTGTGGGTGTTAGGCAAGTTGATTCCACTTGTAACAAAAAAGAAGAAGAAGGGTACACGTTCTCAGCATTATGATTCCACTTTTACTGGGGCAAGTTGATGGCATTCGCACTAAAGGCCTCATTTTCAGACTTAGAGAGGAAGGGGAGCATGTTAGCATGTGGATATTAAATGGAAATCAACTTGGAAAAGCTGGTTATGTTTCGCATTTATACGAAGAAAATGAGAGGTTCACATATCAAAATGGAATGTTATGAGCAATTAGCCCCACGTCTTTATCAATTCCCGGCCAAGAATGAAGTTGGTTAATTCGTGGTCAGGTTCGGTTCGATCTAGTGCCAGCCTCAAACAAAACCAGTATAATTGGTTCTCAGCTTGGGTTCAAACTCGTGGAACCCCGGCACACATCAAGTAGATGTTAACAAGTGCAAGATTACCAGAATTCTGGATGCCGACACCAGTTCATTGGATTTCATTAGAATTCCGGAATAAATGTGCTTGAATGAGTTGTGTGTGTAACCAACCTCCTTGAAGGTCCTCTAGCTGAGCCAACTAATGTGTGTGTATGCGTCTATATACATACATATGTACAAAACGACATATATACATATGTATGTACATACAAAAGTACATATTATTTTTAAGTAAATACACTAGATTCCTTAAGCTCTAAAAGCTAAGTGTGCTGATGTGAGGCATAAACCTCCTTGAAGCCTTCTTCACACATCACACCTTCACATCATCATGCATGGCACCGTGTGACGGTGTGAGCATCTCTCTCTAACATGTGCCTGGGAATTGGCACTGGACTAGGAGTCATTTTAGGCAACTTGTGCCCAGGCCCACTAAAGCTTGACCCACGACCTTAAAGGATTATATCTGGGTTTGGGTCGAGTGAGGTGGATCCATTTGTGCTCATAATTAATGAGGCGGAGCCAATTCATTTTCTCGTTTGACCAAGCCCATGTCCGGCCCATTCCCATAATTAAGTCAGGTTGGCGGTCATCTCTTATCAGGTACTGTTGTTTTACCCCACCCAGGCCCACGCCCATTTGGGTCGGGTACCCGGAGGCTTATTAGGAACCAAACTCATTGCCCAACTTTACGGATACCTACGATAATTTGTTTTAAAGATTTGACTCAATCCCACATTAAAGGAATAAATTATAGATCGTCGCTGCTTAGGGGATCCTAATTATCTGGCAAGTTCATTTCAAAATCTCCCTAATAAGGACTAAACACGGATTGCAAAGCTTAGAATTCGATCCACAGTAACTGGCTTCTCACGTCGTCACGATCAACGCAGTGTTTTGCTTCTTATTTAATGGAAGCACACGAGTTATGACAGATAACAAATAGTGCAGTTGGATATTTCATTTAAACAATGCAATGAATTTGATAGCTAATTTACTGAATGGTTTGGTATACATGACAGGATAGATTCGAATATGGCAGAAGCCTGGACCACCCCCGTGTAGTTAGCCGCTTTTATTGCACATTGTCTTCTCTCTCTCTCTCTCTCTCTCTCTCTCTCTCTCTCTCTCTCTCTCTCTCTCTCTCTCTCTCTCTCTCTCTCTCCAAAGTGATAGATGAAGGGTTCTGTGATGAGTTTCTTCTGGCGCATTGATTTTTGTATAATGACTTGAAGCAAGAAGGTTCATGGAGATTTTTAGTGTGTGAAACGATAGTAACAATCATACTCATCTTTTCTTCTTGTCGAATGGAGTTTCTTAATTCGGTTTGCAGTCAATAAAGATTACCATCCAATGTTTCGATCAAATTACTGCTAAATAAAACAAATTTGAGAACAGAAATCACTACAATAACTTCAAAAATGAATTTTCTTGCACTGATTAGTGACTAGATCCATGGTAGTAAATTTGTGTCACTGCTAATTAAAAATAATCCGCACACGTTTTCCTGCCTCGAAGTTCTTAAATGTAGTCAGTGCCAGCATATGCGTGTGAACCTGCAACATTCAGAGTGCCAACTAATCTTTATTCCATGATTGAATCCTCATCCACGCTACTACCCACTCGTGTGCAGTTAAATTATTCGAAATCGTATTGTAGATCCAATTCAAGTTGCAAGTATAAATCCCCCCTGCATCTCATAGCCATCGGCATAACAGTCTGAGAGCAAGAAACCAAGGAGAATATGATGTCTTCTACTTTCAAGCGCTCACTGTCTCTTCCTACATCTCGAAGGAACTCAAAACCTTGTCATTTTCGCTCGTCAAGCCTGCCATGCAGACCTCACCCTCTCATCGCTCAGCTAAAAGATCAAATGCAGAAGATCAGATCATGGATTCTTGGCTCAGATCCAACGGCCCAGAATCTGTTGTCTGGTCTCAAGATGCTCAAGTCCTTGTATGACACTGCTGATGATTTCCTTCATCTGCCACAAACGCTAGATGTGGTGCATCACAATGAGAAATGGGCAAGTCTTCTTCTAGATGATCAACTCAAGTTTCTTGACGTTTTCGGTATTGTGGGTTCAGTCGTATCGAGCCTCAGAGAGCGCCAGCTAAACGCTTTGATCTCTCTGAGGAGAAGAGAACCCTACAATATGGAAATCAGTTTGCAGTCTTTCATCAACCAGAGAAAGAAAGCAAACAAAGAGATGACCAAACTTACAATCCTTCTGAAAACCATGACTAAACCGTCAGCGGTTTCATTCTCGAATGATGATCATATGGAGATCTTCACTGTCTTTAATGATGTCAAATCCTTGACAGTCTCCGCGGCAGTTACTGTCATCTCCGGCTTGTGTTGGACGCCGAAGAGGGGCATTGAGAAATTGGCAGGCCTGTCCAAGAGAAAAATGAACTGTATCAAGCAGTTGAACGATGCAGATTGCGCCACGGAAGCTGTTTTGAGGTTGAGGGGACGTCCAGATGATGAGATGCATCAGATGGCTCTTGAGAGCATGCTTGTGTTAGAGGATATCCTTAATGGCTTAGAACGTGAGAATGATTCTGTATTTAGGAGCTTGATCAACACCAGGGTGTCCATACTTAACATTCTCACACAATAACAACGGATCAGCTGTACATACAGTGTAGAATCTACGTATATGTACAGTTGATTTTGTAGAAGAGGATGTACAAGTGAACATTTTGATATCAAAATCTACATTGATGCAGTATCTTAAGATTTTTTCTCTCTCTTGAGAATTTCCAGTATTGTTTCAATAATTAACTATGTTAAGAGAAATGAGTCGGTGACAGAAATGACTCGGTCCATTAATTTAATGATAAGATTCCAGCTATTTGCTCTATCATTGAGCTGCTGGATATTACAGGCTGGCTTTCCCGCACCAAAAGATCCATCTTAAAAGCGATTAAATCACAATCCCATCGGGAGATGGTTTGACTCGCCTTTTTTTGGTTGTGTCCGTGTTACGAAGATTAAAAAGATGCGTACGATGAGTAGCCACGAGTATTTGGCTCGTTCTCTCCCTTAGAGTCGCCATGGATGATTTCTTTAATCTCTCTCTCTCTCTCTCTCTCTCTCTCTCTCTCTCTCTCTATATATATATATATATATATATATATATATATATATATATATATATATATATATACGTGTGTGTGTGTGTGTTGGCATGCGTATATGCAATAATGCAAGCGTGGGAACGAACGGATGTCAATTGTGCACCTTGAACCCATGGTTACATGCCTTGTTTATCGGCAAAGAAAATTGTCGAGATTTTCAAAATTTTAGATTTTTCCGGAAAACCTCGGGAAACCTTTATAAATGAACAAGTGTATTAGACAACCAAATGGAGTAGAACAATTTAAACACGGTATTACTAATCAACAACTTCGTTTATGACGGTTTGAAAGAGAGAATTCACTGTAAAAGCGAGTTTCAGTGGTCTTCTGTGGAATATAAATTGCCTTCAGCGAAAATTCTTAAGCAAGAGAAAAAAGGCTATTGAGATCTTCAATCTCATCCGGAACTGTGGGTGCCCAACCGGCATCTCCCAAGGTTGAGAACCGCCATACTTAGGAGCATCAGGGGCCAAGGGAGGTCTGTCATTCGGAGCAAGTAGGGGTCGGTTTTCCCCGTCCACTTAGAGGTACTGTATCATGTGTGGACTTTTAGTCCTTCACAAGTGTAAGTGACTCTCATAAAGAGGTGCAGCATACTTTCCAAATTTCTTACCTGAAACAAGCAATGATTGCAAAGATTTAACCACATGATATCAAGTAAATTTAATACTTGATATACAATTTATACTATAACACCATCTCAAATTAAAAGCTACTAACAACGAGTTATTCAGAATAGTCTGTTCTCAGAGTTGCCTTCCTGACTTCTCCTGATTTACTGACAATTCTATGACGCAGAGGTATGGTGTTGTTTGCTATATCAACTACATTCAAGCGTCATCACCCCATCTTAATCACACTAGTTAATATGCGAGATACAGAACAAAATTTGTAATACGTTGCATATTAAAACATAAGTAGCAGGCAACTTTTCTTGCTTTATTGTGAAAAATCAGATTCACCTCTACAGCTCTACTTGTGGAAACAGTTTTACGCCACAGAATCACTTAGGCCATTGTTTAGTAAGCTTTGCACCATTATTGAAGTACAGAAGTTACGCCACAGAAGACAAGACGTTAATTAAGCAGTGGCACAAGCTGGCCCTGCCCGTCATTGAAGTACAGAAGAAGACGAGACATTAATGTGGGTAGTAGCTGATGCAAGTTTAGTGTGTAGGAAAAGAAGTTAATATTTGCAACTTCAGTGCCGTATTAACGTGAATCGCTGTTTTATGTTTTCGGCATCAAACATGAAGATTGTGAGTGTAAAGAATATAACGTTATTAACATAATTAAAACTTAACCATCAATGCGTCTCAAGCATGAACGAGAAAGGCAGGGTCACGTCAGAGATCAAACTGCCTTCATAAAACTCACTCGGCTCTTTTATCACGAAGCTCTACGGTTTATAGAATGGCGGCACAGAATCCATGTATACGGCCTCACTTAACAGGGAAGATAACTTGGTTATGATTTCGATTTTCAAACAGTTACTCTGATTGAATCCACTAAGGGTGTGTTTGATAGACGAGGCCGATCGCTCGTGGCAGCTTTGTCCGTGGATACAACCCCCGCCAAAGAAAAGGTACCTTCAGATAGTTGCAGATTATCAGCACTCAGCAGGAATGAGTAGGCTACAAGCATGCTTCTGAAAAAGTAACAGCAAGAACCAAACGACACGCTATTTTTACATTTTCATGAACATAAAATATTTAAAAAACAAAAAGAAGGTCCAAAACAATAAAAACAATCAGAAGAGTAGAAAAAAAGGACCAAATATAAAGAACGTCCAAGAACCAATGAGATAAAGGAAGATTATTAAAATGATAAAATATAATCTTTTAAAATCATTAGAATCGCACGATATGCCACAGTAATACCTTAAGAGTATTTATATATTTTACAGTGTGAAAGATTACGCAATTACCTACATATATACGAGATAATTGTATCGCATACTACGGTACGGCAACATGATTACAGCATAGCTTGTGACAGCCAGCTCTCGCATAGCACACATAATAAAAGAAAAGAACTTCTACTAGGTTATACTAACATATTTTTGAACAAATGCAGCGGACAAAAAATTGCGTAAATCAGAGATCAAACTAGAAGGAAATTTAATGCACAAAAAATAGCATTACTGGTGATCTCAAGAAAGGCCCCCGCACTAAATAACCTGAAACTTCAAGTACAAAACCTAGGTTTTCTCTAAATAAGTTCTTTACACAATTTATGCATTACCTGGTATAAGCAAAAAGAAACCCGCAGACACCTATTACCAATGTCACGACTTATCCTCCGATGCACGTTCTGATTCTAGTCGCCTGTGAAGGCTACGATAAAGCATTTGCTCAAATTCCTGCAAAAACAAATGAAGTTGGATTCAAGATAATCATACTGAGAGCAATTGAAAATGAAGTTCATGTGTCAAGGCGACATACATTTACAAGTTCCTCATCAGCACATAGTTCTTCAATAAAACCTGGACCTCTAGCTTCTATACCAGATAAGCGAGTAGCAGTGTTAACCAATGTGCGAAAAGCACCAGTGGGAGAGCTAGATTCAATCTGCCAGGTAGCATCCTTCATATCAATCTGACAGGGATATCCAAAATGATCTTTATCCATAAGCTAGGTGCCACGCTAAATTATTTACACATAACAGAAAAAAGCAAGCCATATGCGGAAACCCAATCCAAGGATGTGTTCTACCTTTTAAAAATTTCGACTACTAACTCTTACAGAAACTCGAAACAGAAGAGAACGGAACTATTGATGAGGGAAGCTGCAGCCTCTGTGTGTGGATGCTTGATCCCATAACGTGATCTGTACGTTCCTGGGCATGTTTGCTTCAGCCCAAGCAGATTGTGAGTGGAATTCACATGAAAAGAGGGTTCGTGTGAATCGAATTTGCTGAATACGCTAGCTTGTGCAGAGGCGACAATCATTTTTGTTGGTTCACCTAAAGTGAGATAATGGCTCTCATGAGAACCACTCTTTGTTCTCACATAGTGATTAATCAGGACGCCAGACCAACAATGCTGTAGCTAAATTTGTAAAAATAGAAAAGGGAAACGAGGAACATAAAGATTTTAATGCTAAAATGATCATATAACGTATTCATATTGGTTTCAAAAGCATTAGGCAGAACCTATTGGATGAAGGTGCATAGGTGCAGAATCTTGATGTGGGATCAGCTACATATAACTAGAAGTTATATACAGTTTTATATAATTGATAACATTTCATATAACACAAAAGAAGCTAAGTTTTTCATTCATTAATAAAGAAATCGATACCCAATAAACAGTAAGAAACAGAGGCTAGTAGTGTCTAGTTGTGTCCAAATGGTTAGAACCTATGCCCAGTCTTCAAAAGCTCTAGGTTAACTGGCATAAGCAGTACCTTAAAAATGAACTCAGCAAGAGAACATAAGCCAAAATTTATGTAAAACATGTCATGAATATGAAAGAAAGGAGCTTTATAAATGCCTGCAAGTAAATAAAAGTTTCTAAAAGAAAATGATGGAAATGCTTATGTACCCATCTAAAGCTTAAGTGAGATCTAAGTGAAAGATAGTGCTTCGACAGGCACTTAAGTGTGCTCCATAACTAAGGATATTAGGAGAAGAATCTGGCAAACAAAATAAGTGATATTTGCCTGGGACTCGAGCTCATCCAGTCTATTCTTCATAATTTGTGATTGGGGATCAAAAACGGCAGGCTGAGAACCAGTAGAATAGAAGTCCCACGGAGATCAGGAGGATGGATTGAGATATTGCCCAATGCTTTTGACACGACAGGCAACATCTGCCGAACGATTCTTGAAAAATATATTCCTTGCCCAGATCCTAAACCAGAAATATTTCTTTCAATATCCTGATTTTCAACCTGCTGAACAACAACTTGTTCAAATGCGTTTCTCCCTAGAGGACTGGAATAAAATTGATCCATCATGTTTCTCAGAACATCAGGAGAAGCACCACGAGCCTGCTCTGACAACCCAGAGAGAACGCCGTTCAACTCAGGATGATGGAGAACTTGAGACATTATTCTCGTAACATCAATTTGTCCGCTTCCAGCAGACCCCTCCGAGGACACGCTATGAAGTATCTGAGTAGAGAGGGAGGTGATGAGGCACTTGCATGAACACCAGTTCTGCCAGAGAGACCTTGAGAAACAAGTGACTGTAAGATGCTCTGACCTCGAGCAATAGCATCCTGGTTCTGGCTCGCAGGTCTTGAACTGCTTGAATGTCCATCCACTTGTGGCTTCACTGGCCTACTTCTCTGAGTAGAACATAGAACAGAAGCAATGAATCGACATGTAAGAATTATACAGTAGTAACAGTACAAAATACAAGGAAATGGAGCTTAATACAGGGAAAAAGAAAATGAAGCTCTTGTAAGCACCAGGAATCAACTTCACAAATATTGAATAACCTAGTGTACAAGTTTTAATCCAATATCTATCACCCTTGAAGGTGATGGCTGTAATCCCCCTAAGCCTAATCCGAGAGGCGCTGTCTTACCACAACCTTCAGCTTGGTTAGGTGTTGAAGCATTTCCTAATCCAAATGAATTTCCTTTCTCCATTCTCCTGATATCTGATTTATTCCAGATTGTTTCTGCAGCAGGTTCTTCGTGAGAGCTCATGGATGTTTGAGTAACTGAGCTGACTATTCTGTCTACATTAGCAGAATTGTTTGACTGATTCACCGTTGGAAGCTGCAAATGAGGAAGGCCTTCACCATCCTTGAACTGATTGAAGATAACAACATAGCATGACATGAAAAGAAAAAGGCAGCTTTCTCACCTCTATATGTTGTGGTATGGTTGAGCTTTGTAAAACTAGCTCCCTACTACCAGGACCCAGTGGCACCTCAGTTCCTGCAGCCTTTACCACATCAGCATCTCTATCAGAAGAACCATACCTCGAGGTTCCTAATGCGCTTGAATCTGTGAAGTGCAATGTGATAAGTGACACTTTTTAGATATGCGCTCCACCATACTATTACTACCGTCATGAATTTTTACCTTCAAGAGCTCGAAGTTTTTCAGTCAATTGAGCTACATCAGAAGATAATGTAGACTCCACTAAATGACTTCCATAATTTATATCACTGCCACCAACACCTCTAATATGCATCTGAACCTGCGCTGTCACTGTTGGAATAATCACAACCTGTGAAAGCTGCTCTGGAGGATCAGTGATTGCACCAGTCCCCAAACAGCACCTGTTGTTGTAGTCAGTCCTTGTGCAGGAATTGACTGGTTAGCGGTTGTCTGCTGTGGTCTTGCATAAATTGGAATAAATAGACTGACAACAGGATTTGTAGCTTCCGTAGGACGAGGAGGAACAGCTGCTGCCACCGTCCGTGTGGGTGAAATTGGAGCTGATCCTCCATCTCTACTATCACCACTACCAGATATGTTAGTGCTCACTTGTTCTGAAGTCTGTGATTCAGTACAAGATACTTCCTCTGCATCCCTTGCACTAGAAGGGGACAAACCTGGAGCCACTGATGTCCCTATCAAGAATAAGGTCCAAAAACATCAAGATATCTGCTTATAACATGAAGTTGTTTGAGAAGTGATGTACTTACCAGAATGCATAAGAATATTCATGTTCCTTGATATATGTAACGGACTGACTTGACCGAGTGAACCAGCAAGTACATGAACAGGAATTGCAGAATTTACTGGAAAGGGAACCAGTTTGAAACGGTAAAGTCTGGAAAAGCATTAAAAGAAGTCAAAACGTACCATCATATGAGACCATGCCATGATCAAGAACAAGAACATAATGCTATAAACGCCTCAAGCTAAAACCTGAACCATCAACGGATTTGAACCATGACATGATATATAAATCGCCGGACCAGGATTCACAATTGATTCAGCCTGCAATTAATCATACATTAGCATGTTCCTTTAAGTAGAAAGTTAAAAGAAGATAAGAAGCACAGGAGATGGTCCCATACGCAGCGTTACAATGGTACGACTGAGCTCTAAAAGTAGAGCGCCTAAATGCTGCATGACAACTCCAACATGCGCTGCTTCAGCTTGGGTTTGATTACGCAACACCGTATCAGTAATACCACTTTGCCCTTCTAAGCGACCAGCAAAATTCTGCAAGTTCGAAAGCGAAGGATGAGCAGTATATTACACGTTCATGATCCATTCATCTAAAGAAAAACCAAAGAGCAGAAAACACTGCCTCTCAGACTTTGATCACAAAGCAAGACTGTGTAGGACAAGTACAGATACGGAAGTTCATGAAAATGAAGACAGCAAGCTCAGTAGACCAACATGTGCAAGATCATTAAACTGACATTCAGATGTACAGCAAACTTCTCACACAACAATGGCAAATATGCGATCCACTATTTGTGTATCAAAGCGAGTATAGTGACTAATAGAAGCATGTCATACACAAAAATGATGAAACACATGAAAAAGAACAAATTTATAGGATTAGGATCATAGGCCAATGAATGGAAAGAGAATAAAAAGGATTCTTTCGGATCTCCACACCCAAAACCATGGTAGATTGACCATGATTACATGACTATCCTACAAGCAGTACAAAAGCTTAGTTTGTATCCTCTCAATTTTTCGAAACACAGAACTTTTTTCTCCTGCAGTTTACAATGAATACTAACGACATGCTTGATTTTGGATACCCATCCTGTCTCTTGCAGTTCATTCCAAGCACCTCTCTGCTCAGGGACTCCAACAGAAGAATAAACACTAACGTGTTTAAGCAACTGCACTCTCATAATATGCAATCAGGTATATGAACTAACCCGACATGGCAAGACCATTCACCTGATGTTCAGATATATAGAACTGTTGAAAGAGAAACAAGGAGAACTCCCCTTCACATCAAGGCTTACCGAACATGCACAGACATAACATTTATCCCTCAATGGTAGAACCCATTTCACCATTTGCCTTTTGAAACAATCTGATAAACCTCACAGAACAATTTTAAGTTTCTTAGCAAAAACAATGAAGCAGGATCCATGCAAATAGATCCAAGTAACAAAATGGAAAACATGGTGAAGATATGGATCATACTCTTAATTCGCAAGCCACCATTCCATCAGCTTAACATGTATACTTCATGTCAAAAACATAATAAGAAATTTTATAATCATTCTAACAGTGTGTGTAACGAATGAAGAGTTGACACTAACAATATAATGGAAAAAGGATACGATAATCAGACAGAATGTGGTTTTGATGTGATTCCCCTCTTCTTCCTTTTCATCTTCTTCTTCTTTTATCATGTAGTAGAAAGGTATAAAAAAAGAAACATTCATCAAGTTTTTGAACATAAGTTGACAGAATAAGAAGTAAAGGATCTAACTTAACAAAAGAACTTTCAGATAGAATTCTTGCTTTTCATTACGGGTCCAATTTGTCATGCCTCAATTAAGATATCTGATGAACTTCCACATGAATAAAGTGCATAAGAAACTAGGTTTCTTATTTACATCCAGGAAAAGCAGGCAACGAGTGGCAACTATTAATAAGAATGACACAACAATGACGCTGTCATGTGACAAGACAATCACATGAGCTTCAAACAGTGATTACCATTCCCTCTGAACGTTTGGCTATCAATTAAACCTTCATGAGCACTGACAGAGGATATCCAAACCAGTGCAGAAGTCAAATATACCAAATACGAACAATACAGACTTGCATGTATAAAAGAGCAGGTGTGCATATCAAACCAAAATGAACACATGCATTTTCCATGAACCAGGTCAGAAAGGCACTTACATTCCTTTTAACACGGAAGGTGTAGACATGTGAATCCAAGGTCTTGATATTGACCTCTATGCATGCATCAGATGTTTCAGCTGCCGATTGTATGGAACAAGCAGCTTCATTAGCATTCGTCTCTGCCATTCTGCATACAGTAAATAAGGTTTATGTGATGCCAAAACAGTACCTTATTGAGAAATTACAGATGCCAACTCCAAACTTGCAAATTGCACTATAATTACTAACAGAACCCACAACCATACCATCATTTGTTACTTCCTAGTATGTTTGGGTCAAGACCTTGAAATGCAATGAAAGTACCAAAATAAGAATGTGCTTGGATGCCATTTCTGTTTTCAAACATCTCTTTCTCGTACGTCTCTGCACAAATGCATCTCTTGTACGCTGAAATCCTTAGTTTGTAAACAACTAAATTTATATGAAAGTGTTGAATTTTGCCTAAGGAATCATTTTGTGTTGCCACAACCATTCCCAAAACACATTTACATGAATCAAAGTTCCCAAAGTACAAATATTTCTCCTTAACAAAACAACGAGTGACAGGAAAACTGTTTCCCTTCTTCCCGTGAAATAAAGCCTCGATGAAGCTGCGAAAGGTGCTCTAATTTGCAGTTAACAGCATTAATGCAGGCACAGGCTGATAATCAACCATAAACCTTCACACTGGTCCATCATATACGTAACCGATCCGTATACGAATGGATCAACAAACTCACGTGCACCATTATGTTCCTAGTGGGCCTGACCCAACCAACCGATCCTATTGTAACTCAAACACATCACTAAATGACCAAGAATTTTCAATCCAATAACGGAAGACCCTACAGAAATCCATACTCCACGTAAAACGTCTTTCTCTTCCACGTGAACGCCAAACATCATTCCCTAATTCGACGAACACATTGACGTATTAGGAAAAAAACAAACATTGTGCCATTTATAGGGCCCAGGCCCAGTATACGATCTGGGCCCATCATCAGAATCAAGTTAATAAGCTAATACACCAAGAAACTAGGGAAAGGTCCAAGAAATGAAATTGTTTCAAAGTACATTATCAATCATAGTACGAAATAAGAGAAAAAAGCTTCAAACAATGACGCAACAAACAATCGGAACTGTAATGGGTAGGGTGGTCTGGATGCAGCTCAGATATGCGAGCCACGTTTTACTGCACAAAGACAGCAATGGTAGCCCCATTGCTGTCAATGCCGGACATTTACCGGATCTTGAAGGCCTTCAAAGGAGCTCTATCGTGGGCAAGCAGACGGTCTGTTGTGGAGCAACCTTAGGAGAAGTCGCACAAGCCGAAAAACGATGAAGAATAGGTCAGAATCCGGTGAGTTCCTACTATTTTTCAGATTTTCATTTTTTTTATTTTTCATGAAAAACTTGTTGAGATAATCGTTGTTTTAGGCTTGGATCGAAGCATTGAGGTAGAACAAAGGGTTTTGGTGGATTTGGATAAGTCATGAGTGTCAATTTGATTGAGAAACGATTCTTATTGGTTGGATTCTCCCCAATTTCTGCAACATTTTGTTTCAATGAGTTTTCCGGCAAAACGATATCGCCGGCAACCGGTAATGGGTTGGATTGAAAGATGAGGGGTAGGCAATCGGTTGGGAATCATCTACGACCTTAATCGTCGTCGAAAACCGGAGAAATCAATGTTAAAAAACCAAGAGAACCAACCCCTTTTGGGTGTGTCTCGTTTCCGTGTTGTGTTATGTCTCACACGATGTGTCGTGTCCAAAATACTATAAATTGACACGGATTTGTGTCGTGACCTCGTGTTACATGTTAAAAATCAGTTCTGTGTCAAAACAGGTCAGAAACAGGTTCTGTGTAAGAAATGAGTTAGGTTTGGGTCAAATCTTGAAATAGATTTTGGGTCAGAAACAGGACCTGTGTCTGTAGTTACAGGTCCTGTGTTGACACAGTGACGCAGACTACCTACTGTATCACTCAGTTTAGATCGGATATAAATTTAGTTATCAGTTCGGATCCATAATAGCTTAAACGGATATAGATTGAGTTTTAAGTGATTTTTGGGTCATTTGATATCCGATTTGGATACGGTTTGTTGCGTTAGATTTGTAGTTAAAGAAATTTTAATATTTTAATTATTTATAATTGTTTAGAGTTTAAAATTGGAGTATTTGGTGGTGATAAGAGTGGTCCAACAGTTTGAAGACTAGATCTTAGTGCTCCTTTAGGTAGGGGGTTATGCATTTTTTAGAGAGTATGTTATAAGTGATTTTCTTGTTTTAGATAAATTTAAATGTGCACGATTTATAAATGTTTTATTAATGTTTATGAAATGATATTCGCAATTATTGATTATTTTATATGTTTTTCAAATAGAACGTGTTTATGACATTGATTGATAAAGAGCATGTTTTGATATTCATGTGTTGTATGAACATAGTATTTAAATGTTATACGGATATGGATTTTGTTTTGGATATTCGTGGATCTGAATATGATTTGTGAATGTGATGAACTGTAATTGGTTTTAGAAATGTAATGATGTGGGAATATACGAGTCGTACTTGTGTGGGTTATGTGGGGTCTCTAGAGACTTGTAGGTTCCTTGGGCGATCCGACTTTGAGCGAATACAAGGTGTATTTTCGGATACTCTCCCGTGAGAGTTGACATGGTTAACATCGTAGGCAAGGTTACCGAGGTCATGTTAGGGAATGTCGGATGACTCACGTGACTCATGTGAACTTTGGGGCCGACATAGTATGGGCTGTAATTATCGTAAATAATGATGTGTGTATGCGAATGTACATGATTTAAAAATAAAACTGTGATATGTTATGAAATGATTGTGAAATTATACATGTTTTTAGTATGATTTGTGTTGATGTTTAACGTTCCTATTAAGAGCTATGTGTAGGAGTTCACCATGTTATTTTACAATTCCTCCTCAGGTAGCACTTTAAAAGACACATGGAGTGGTTGGAGTTGGATAGAGCAACCTTTCTTAGATGACAAGATAATTATTAAACGGTTTAGAAAATCTTATTATTCAGAGTTCAAGCAGCCCCACACCATTTTGGGCGTATTGTTTATAACTTTGATACGAATATTTATTTAATTTCGGTTTGAATGAAATTAATAGGGTATTTGGTTAATGATGACCGCTCACCGTCACACTCGCACGGGAAGCGGCCACGTAGCACCGGCTCGGGTCGGATCGTGACCCGAGTGGGTGTGAAAGGAACTCTCTAATATACAGACAAGAACGCATCCAACATCGACAAGAAACACCGATGAGAACCAAATCATGGAGCGAAAGGAAGACGATCAAAACTCATCGCAAAACCAATAGATGGAAAGAAGGGGCGGAGAGCCCACCTTCACCGATAGCCGTAACGCCTGAAATCGTAACCAGACAACGACTTCTTCTTTGAGCTGGCACTAGAGAGGGGGGGTGTAGACCAGCCCGCGATCGGAAATTTAGGGAAGTGAAAATGAAGCCTTCTAGAATGCAGTTTCTCGGTTTGTTTTTCTTACGTTTCGCTGCAAGGCAGGTGGTTGGGTTCACAAACGAATCGATGCTCGTAACCGACTCGGTTCGGTTTGCACTATAGTTCGCTCGTGTTGCCGTGTTGGGTTCGTGACCAATCTTTGTTGGTTCAAGTGATTCGTTCTCAAGCAAAAGTCTCGAACTTGGCATCGAGACCGTTAGCTGAATTAGCAGGGTGCTCTAGTACCGGTGTTACGTGGGGAGTTCGAATTTCAGGGGGTGCATGTGGGAGTGTGTGTTAGGCTTCAGCCCTTTCTTATAAAAAAAATCTCGAGCTTGGGCCTTGTCAATAAAGAAAACCAACTCTGAAAGAGCTTTACCTCATGGTGGGCTAGCCCAGCTTCAACCACATTGGTCATGGTCTTGTGGGTTTTCAAATAGACATGACCGGTTGGTGGTTTCAGAAAAAACAGAATCATAAAGTTCATTAAAGTTTTTGAAATTAACAAAATAAAAAATGTGAAGCCGGTGGTTTGAATCTATCAGTTTTATGAAAGTTGATGTACCAAGTGATCCTTGCTTTCGTGTCCACTTTTGGGTTAGGTTTGGCCGTTCTAGTTCCTGACCCAATTCTGTTTGGTAGTGGTTTGAACCGTCGGATCTAGTTCCAAACTCACCATGTCTGAATTCTGGTGATATTACTTCTCAGGGAAGAAAAGAATCGGGCTTAACTCGCTTAATCTCGGTTGTACTTGTTCTCTTGTTTTCTTTTAGCTTCATTTTATGCGAATTTCAATTTCTTAACATAATATACGAACATGAGTTAGCGGATGCAGGAAACAATCCAAAATGGACAGCCAGTGTTAAATTCATTCAACACGTTTATCGGCTCTAATTTGGCAATACTTTCAGTTGATTGTTATTGAGCCTTGAATCAATTTTGTCACATTTAGTTTCAAACTATTTGTTGTGGTTTTGTGAGGTTGTGCACTTTGCCCATATATATATGCACACACACATCTCTCTCTCTCTCTCTCTCTATCTATCTATCTATATATATATATATATATTAATGTTCTTGGACACTTAGATACTTGCATGCTCATGTGCTTCTTTTGGAAAAAAGGTGCCGAAGTCATTGTAAAATGAAAAGGAACATTAAGAGGCAAACCAATGACCTAAATGTCTCTCTTTTCAAAACGAGACATATGAATGTCAAGAATCACCCCTATATGTAAAAAGTTCAATAACTTGTCATGTTACGTGCTTGACAAATTATTATAAATCTCAACCATCTAATAAAGAAAACAACAAATAAATATTTTAAAACAAAAGGTATGTATGTGAATCAATTGCAATACCAAAAAAACACGTGTTCCTTTTGTGTTCTTATCTAATTAATACGGTTAAGATTTGTAAGAACACAAAGAATATTACACACTTTCTCTCTCTTGATATTACATACATATATAATATTATATATACTTACAAACACATATGAGGACAAGAATATTACACTCACCATCAGGAGCGTGGGAGTTGAGAGATTTACTAAACCAGCTAATCTTCTCGTGCAAAACCACACTTTTTAACATGTACAAATATATTCCAAACAATATTTAAGTTGCTTTTTTTTGTCCAAACCTTTTATTCTTCAATAGATGGACTTGATCGTTTAATTAGACTGTGCTCAAACAATTAGTTAATTTGACGTGGTTTTCTGGCATACATGTACACAAAAGCTATATGTACTTAACTAAACTATCTTGTATAAACCGCGCTAAACCGAACGATACGTCCATAGGGAAACAGTAGGGTGATTCTTTTGCTAAGCTTGAAGCGTAAAGCTTGATTCACTTGTTTTTTTTGTTCACTTTGAATGTTAGGTGGTTCACGATTTAATTTTTTTCCTACAGACAAAATAAATAATCAATTGTATTTATTGTTTTAAGTAATTAAATGTTATCTCGTTTTTTTAAGGCGAGTGAAAAAGAAAAGTAGATGGCAATGGTATTACGTTTCCTGGGGAAATAGATATCCCGATATATCCTGAACATGAGCCGCGCAATTCCAGCGTGCGCTGAGGAGGCTGTCCGAAGCGAACGGTCAAAGAGGTGGTGTTCGGGGTTCGTTGGGTGCGTCAGAGGCACCGTCTCCGATCTCATCTACTTCGGATAGCGTGTTTCTCTCTCTCCCTCTCTCTCGCCTGGACGGATGTTCTGGTTCGGTCGTTTCTCCGATGACGTCCAATGGTGTTTGCGGCCATCTTCGTGACGCCCGGGAACGTCTTGCCGAAAGGATTTATCGCTCGATCCCTTGTCTCGCCGACCCCGGTCTCCCTCTCTCTCTCCCTCCCCTCTCTCTCTCCTGTTTTCATCTGAAATAATCCTTGATTGGTTTTGCTGTTTAGGACGGAGATCCACATGGGGCCTGAAGGCAGCATTGGTAATCATCCACTTGGTCTTTGTGGGGGTTTTGTTTCTTCTCGACAGAGATCTGATCAATGCAACTCGAAGTAATCCATGGTATTCTCTTCCCTTTCACTCTCGAATAGTCGTTTCAGTCACCATCGTAATTTTTTTCGTCCTTCCCGTCAACTCTTAGTTTGATGGTGTCTTCGGTATTTACTTAGGAAGACGCAGCTACCCTTTTGAGTATCTCGATCGTATGTATCTCTGTGTGTTTCCAAATACGCAACTAGATAGCAAAACTTGATGCGGTGTGAGAAAAATCAGGTGTTTCTTGTTTCATTACGTGCATCTGTCAATGCTATTTCCAAAACGAAGTTAAGGCTTAAAATTCTTAAGGTTCAACCATAGTTGTTACTGACGAGATGCCTCAAGGAATCTATTTGCGGGTTTGATTACGTACAGACATAATAAAAGTATGTTACGTAATTATCGGAACAGTAAGAGAAAACCGTGAAGTGGGTTTGCTGACTGAGCATAAAGCACAGGATGACAGTGCCGAGACTTCTGATCCCTTCATTAAATGAAAGAGTTCTCCTTAACTCATTTACCATTTATAGAAACGGGAAGAATCTTGTCTCTCTCATAACTAGTTATGAGATTGTGATGGTGCTGGAAATATTCAACGGATTCAGTGTATCGATTTTTGTTTTCGTGAAGGGAAATATAAAAAAGAGGCGGAGGAATGGTGCGAAAGTGTTGGAAGGAAAACGGAGCACATGAAACATGATCTTGCTTTATTGAAGTTGAATGTGGGTATGACTAGACCAATGGCAATAATCCCTGCATCAGACGCTAATAAGTTTTTGGTTTTGGTGTGTACAACGGCACCGTTTTTGCAATTTGAGAAGCAGCCACGGTGTGTTGTTTACTTGTTTTTTTAGAGCCATAGAGATTATCTAATGAACTAGTTCAGTTGTATAAGTTTTGCAAACTAGCATCTGGATGTGGACATAAATAAGAGTAATAGTTCGTACGAGCTTGGCCTGTAAAGAAACTAAAACTACACAAAAACAAATTTCACATGTTATTGTCTTGTGATATGTTGCCTTTTATGCTTCTTATCTGCATATAGCGAATTAGTGGTATCACGTATCTGAAATGGTGGTTAAAGCTGTCAAAATCTCATTCCTGTCGGATTTACCTGTTGTTGAACTGTTGGACATATGAACACATCATAAGGCTTGCTGCCTGCTACCGAGAAAAATTAGTATAAGGGAGTTTTTGATGTTCTCATTGATCTATTGTCAATTCAAACCTTATCTTTTGGGAACATGCTCATGAAAAGAGTGGTCCTAAAGGGCATACAAATGGTCGAGGGGTCACCTCTTAACCTTTGGTCATTAGTTTGATACCCATGACTTAGTTGGCCAAGTCTTACTGATATTTGATAAGTCTATCTATGTCATGAATGATTTGTTCTGCTACAAGAGTCGGTGTAACCTGCCAATTGGTAGGTTTACATTGATTCCAATTTATGATCTCATGGAAAAAAGAGGACAGCACATTTAGCATTCCCTTAATTTTGAGTTTTTGATGTCTGAATCATGAATCTGACTTTTCTTTTGCATTAGTGGCTTATCTGATCCAGGGGATGTCAACATTTTCATGGGTGTTGCTTATTTTTGGTTTCAATTTCAGAATGCAATGTCAACCCTTTCTTCATGACATGATTAGGTGATTTTCTTCATTTATGCTGCTGACTTTCTTGGAAAATGTTTCAGGTACACAACAATATATTTGTTGCTGTTTGTTGCAACCTTAGCTCAGTATTTTTATACATCTTACTCATCTCCAGGGTAAATTTTGATTCACAAACTCTTTCTGCAACGTATATTTCCCTGGTCTCTGGTTAAATTCAATCCAAGGAAGTTTCAAGGGAGCAGAAAACTGAAAAGAGTAACCTTAACTACTTTTGGTGTTAGTTATGTGCTTGAGACAATGAGGGCTATGGAGGATCTCCAGATAAAAACATCAAAAGATTTAAAGTAAGAATCCTCCTTGATCTTTACCTCTTCTTTTTCTTTCTTTTTCTAAATTCTCCTGTGTGTTGAATAATTGTTAACATGCTAGCTCTTAAGACAAAAGTTTATCTATGTCAAATGTTCTTGATATATCGATCTGCTTTTTACTTATATGTTGTTATGATCATCAAGCAAAGCCATTCCGCTCCAAGTAAAGCTGGAAACTACAGTTATTCCCTTGGTAGTCAAGCAGGGTGGAACTATTCAGAAGTTAATGCACAAGCCTGGGTGAAGATGGTCATGGATATGTATCCATCTGGTTCATCTGCTAGGTGATAATTAGTTGAAGGATATCACACACTTCCTCTTATTTTGAAAGTCATGCATCTTCCTTATATTTACTTAAGTCTCTTTGCTTTTTTCTGCACATGAATTGGTGTTTTTGGTTGGTTTATCTAAGTTGTACAAACTGTTTTTGGCAGAAACTTGACCTGTGCTTATTGCAGCCTTCTGCAGGTGTGTGTGCTTTCATGATTATAATATAGCTTCTACCTGTCATTTACTCTTAGCGGATCTTTAGTTGGTTTGTGAAATGAGATGATCTCTTGGGATTGTAGGCCATGCACTTGTCTACTTGCATGTGTATTTTGCTAAAAGATGATCTAATAACCAGATAGCCCACTCCCCTTGACTTCCCCGGAAAAAGAGACCATAATAATGAAGTGTGATTCATTAAAATAGAGGATGTTGTCTGACTGCTTGATCTTGATGAATTAAATGAATTATCTTGAAGAAATTAAAATTGATCAGCTGGTTATTCTTCTTTAATTGAAGTTTATTTCATGCCTGAATAACAGCAAACAACAATAACAACAACAACAACAACTAAGCCTTTCCCATACTAGACAGGGTCGGCTACATGGATTCTTTGTTTCCAGAGAGCCCTATCATGTGTCATGTTAGCAGTTAACTCATAATAAGCTAGATCATTCTTTATTGTTTCTTTCTAACACTTTTGTGGTCATCCTCTACCCCTTTTAATACTTTCAAAATTAAGTTTTTCATACCTTCTTACAGGTTCTTCTTTTGATCTTCTTTCTATATGTTCAAACCATCTTAAACGATATTCTCTCATTTTATCTTCTATTGGTGCCACACCTAATTTGTTTCTAATAACCTCATTATATATTACGGTATTTTCTTGTATGACCACTCATCCATCTCAACATCTTCATTTCTGTCACAGGCATCTTTTGTACATATTGATGATTAACTGCCCAACACTCAGAACCATAAAATATGTCAGGTCTAATTGTTGCTCTATAATATTTACCTTTTAAATTTAATGGTATCTTCTTATCACAAAGAATACTTGATGCTCCTCTCCATTTTAACCAACCAACATTAATTCTATGCGTAACATCTCCATCAATTCTTCCATCACTCTGAAAAATTGACCCTAGGTATTTAAAACTTTCCTTTGGGGAATGCAATGTGTACCAATTTTAATTTCTATGTCCTCTGAAGTAACCAAATGATCAAACTTACATTCCATATATTTTGTCTTTGTTCTACTAAGTCGGAGGCCTTTGCTTTCTAATGTTTCTCTCCATAGTTCCAATTTTCTATTAAATTTTTCCTTAGCCTCCTCCACTAACACAATGTCATATGCAGATAACATACACCAAGGTACTTCATCTTTATTATGTTTTGTTAACTCATCAATCACCATTATAAATAAGTATGGACTTAAAGTTGATCCTTCATGTAACCCAATATTAACTTCAAAGAAGTCAGTCATTCCTTCATGAGTCCTCACACATGTTTTTGCACCATTGTACATGTTTCTTATAAGGTTAATGTATGTCAATGGGATGCCTCTTTTTTTCAAGGCTCTCTAAAGAACCTCTCTCGGTACACTATGTAAGTTTTTTCTAAATCAATAAATAACATGTGAAGGTCTTTCTTTTTTGCTCTAAAATGTTCTATAAGATGTCTCAAAAGGTGAATCGCTTCAATAGTAGATCTACCTGGCATGAATCCAAATTGGTTCTCTGTTCTGTTGTACTCGATACTTGTCTTACTCTACATTCTAATTGTGAAGTTACTCGGTTTTGTGGAACTGTGTCTCATATTTTTCTCACATGCACTTTTTGCAGCCCCCACGTGCAAAGCATTGCCATGATTGTGATAGATGCATTCTTCAGTTCGATCATCATTGTGTTTGGCTGGGGACATGTATAGGGCAGGGTAACCATTGCCTGTTTTGGTGAGTAAACTTGTAGTCTATCGATACCATGTGAGCTACTTTGCTTTATGATCACCATTCATTTTTTGTTTGTACTTTCTTCAGCATTTTAAAAAATCTTTCTCACTTGGAAACATCTTCTGCGTTATTAGCAAAATAGAGATGCTTGTTTATAAGCATCAATTTGATCCTAATAGTCAAGTGACAGCATGTTAGATCATGCCTCTTCCATGTATGGAACATTAGAGATCTAAACATTGTTCAAATGAAACTACAAGGGCTGCACACGCTCAGGTAGGGGAAGCACTCAAACGTTTTGAAGTTGAAGGAGGTTACAGGTTTATCATCCTCTGCCACAAGGACAAGGCACAGAGTAACAGGATCCTTGGATATGATGGTCGAGACCTTGTGGATTTATGTCACCTAACAGGGGACAATGTTACCCGGCTCCCATTCAGTTTCTCCATGTGATAAGTTGGACAAACTTATGCAGATCATGGGCCTAGAAAAGACTGTCCATGTGATAGTGAAGCTGCTTTTGCTTGAGGAGTTTAAGACTGAGGAATCATGAGCAGAGGGGCAATTTGGGTCTGTGATACTGCTTCCGTTCCACAAAATGTGTATGGCTTTGGACATATTTCAATAGGACAAAATGGTGTACACAGAGACCTGAATGTGTGTAGCCACTTGAAGTGATTATAAAGGCTTGATGCGTTGAGAGGAGTTTGTGAACTATGGTGCAAATATATATATTTTTGTTAGGACAAGATAATCCAAAGCAATTCAAATATACAAGCGTATGAAATTTATGACTATGCTGTCTACATGATGACTGTGCTTGCTAGTTTCTAGGTGGCGTGTCCATTGAACATGGTTTAACTAGTTTTAGCTTTCAGATGAAAGTAGCACCATAAATAGTCTCATTGAAAGGGAATGAGGTTGGGGCTTCTATTCTCGATTTGGATTGGCAGTTTTAAATTTTATGAATAGGAAATATTTGGTTCATGCACGTATTGCTCTAGTGATTTTGGTTGAAAATATGACTCCTATAAGTAGTTCAGGCTGTTCAGCTTTGCTGCCTTATAATAATCACCCTCACATGAGAGTGATATTTTACCTTTGGCTTTTCTCAAGAAAATGCATTTCCTTTGTTTATATTTAACATCTTTATTTTGCTTTCTTTATTTACTTGCAAACATGGACTTGACTGACTTAGTGTAGTGTAGGTGGTATATATTGGAGGAGACCGTACTATGCATCTGGACTGGTGAATTATATATAAAATATTTAAGGACTAGTGCTGCAGTGGAATGGTATGTTATCTCATCTTTGAAAGGAGAAACTGATGTGGATGGCGGACTATGATGAACATATGTTTAACATATGCAACATATTGTGAATATGGTGTTGTTGATTCATTTTACAATTCATGCAGGTGGAGAGATGCGATCATGATATTACTGCTGGCAGTGCTATGTATTTCTCTGATATTCCTACTCCTACTTCTCTTTTTCCACAGGTCTCTCTCTCTCTCTCTCTTTCTGAACAGTCATCAATATTTTCCTAATCATACATGCGCATTTTGCACATTCTGCTTTTGGTACATCATATGATTCAAGTATGATCGGCCGGATATCATCCATCAACTGTGACCTCATTCTCATTGCCATTTATTTGATTGTTTTCCTTGTCATTTAGAGGCAGATCACATATAGTTCTTGTTCTGTTTCATCACGGATAAGATTGTCACTTTCTCTGTAAAATTCTGATAACCTACTTTGCTGCAGCTACCTGGTGCTTACCAATCAGACCACATATGAGCTTGTAAGAAGGCGTCGTATTCCATACTTGAGGTATCATATGTTGCACCCACTCACTAACAAATTAAACAAGGCACTGACTGCTTTTCTAGGTCCTTGGACACCAAACAAGTGCATCATAATCACGTAAGATGCGTGTGCCATGATTCTGGTCTGTGACCAACGGTGTAATTTATAGTGGAGCCAATCTATCACCATGAGGAAGGTGTTAGCATCGAGGACTAACAAAAATTCTGCAAATTTGCGATTCTGTGGAAGTTTGTTTTATGCATGCATTGAAATACACAAGCATTGGAGTTAGTGTGTTCTTACATATATGGAGATTGAGGTGACTTCTAGTCCAGGGAGCATTCTCTCAAACTCAAAGTACAAAGTGCCACCACTCGAGATCTTATTTTGCATTAGTGGGAGCAGACTTCTTTTATAATCCGGACCTGCTCCCTACCAATTCTTGAATTGCTTCCTAATTGCTTTCTTCTCCCCATTACCAAGTTTCTACTTGCTTTAAGCTTTTCTTGGAAAACCTAAAACATGATATTGATTTTTCGGAGCTAAATGCTAGTTTGGCGCAAGATCAATCTTAATAGATATATGTAGCCGACCTCACTTAATGTGGGAAAGGTGCTTGGTTTTGGTTTTCATATGGTTCTCATTGCTTATTCGTCTTTATGTTTTCTGCATTTATTTCAACTTTGGCTTCTACATATATTTTATTACATTTCCTTTTCGTTTTTGTTTGCCTGCATGGTTGTGCAATTGCTTCGAAAGCCTATACTGGCTCTCCACTTTGAAACTAGTAGCATTGGTTTCCCTGCTTATACATTTCCTTTTCGTTTTCGTTTTCGTTTGCCTGCATGGTTGTGCAATTGCTTCAAAAGCCTATACTGGCTCTCCACTTTGAAACTAGTAGCATTGGTTTCCCTACTTCTCCATGTCTCTATTTCTGTTCATATATCCACTTTTCTTAAGCACGGTCTTAATGGTCGAGAGGCGCATCCAAATGACTCAGGGACTTAAGTTGGTTTGGCTACCGAAGTGAAAGCATAATTGGATTATGAAATAGTCGATAGGGCATAAATTGAGGACATGAGCTGGCAGACAGTAGGTTTTCGCAAACTCTAATACAGGTGGATCAGTCTGGCCACATGTTGTCCTTGCTAAAGTTCTGATCACAGAAAGATGTAATTTATTGAATAGAGAAGACTACCAACTAATATGATATGGTTGTCATATGACAGATCAATACCGGACAGAGTTTTTCCATTTAGCAGAGGAATCTGTAGAAATCTGTTCAGTTTCTGCTGTTCATGTTGCAAGGGATATTTTCTGGAAGCATTGCCTACACCTGAAGAACTCGAAGCTCAAGCGAGACCATATACATGCTGGGACGTCGTGACATGCCGGTGTTGTTGATCCTTCACTGTTGTATCATGGTCCTGCAAATTAAAGGCTGCATTTGACAATCAGCTTGTTCCTGTGCTATTAATTGTGAATTGCTGTGGGAGTGATGACCACTATCTTTTCCCCTTACACTGTTCATAGATGAATTGAGTGTAAGCTGTTTCAAGAATTCAGGTTACTAAAAATTGTTGAGGAGAATATTGGTTATTATCATTTGCTTGTTTAATACGAACTGCTGACCATTTCAACGTAAAGGGACCTTATGCATGTCTCAACCGCTTGTTATGATCGCCATTCTCACACACAATCTTTGAAAAGGGCAATTTGAAAAGCTACTTATTTTGCTAACATTTCCAGCTTCATTCACATGAAAGTCTTTCAACTGGCATTCACTGTTCTCATGATAATTGTTTTCTTTGCTTTTTGGATATTCTCATAGATTTCCGTCATCACAGAGCACAACATAGTTATGAATTATCATCCACGTGATCTTTCGTGCATGTTTTCCCGTGATTGTTGGCATGGCAAACTTTCTCAGCTTAAAGATCCTCTCTGCATTCATCGCTGGTTTTGAATCTATACAGTACAGGGTATTACTACCCTTATTCTGTATTGTATTGTACCGATGATGCTGATACTGTACTTTATTTAATGAATAGAAAGTAATTTTGAAAAAATAAAGAACGGATGTGCTGTATGATACGTTTCGATAATGTCGTGTGATGCTCTATGATTTTTATGATATGGTAGTGTCCAAAAATGACAATGTAGAGGTCGAACAGGACCTGAACTACTGCAGAAACTCAGTTGAACTGGAACTGGGGGGAATCAGAACCGAATCAAATTAGGGTCCCCTGCAATTCGATTCCCGTTTCAGCCATTGAGAAACCAAACCATAACTGAAACCAGCAGCTCTATTTTCTTTAAGTTCTAGAACCCCACTTTTGTTTCATGGGATTTTCAAATTAAATCAGAACCAAACTGGAGCTGAAACCATCGTGGAACCACACCTAGAATGCAACCATTGTGTCGATTCATTTCCAATTCCAAGTTCTGGTGGAATTGGCTAGGTCGAGATAGAGGTGCCTAGATTATATCAGCATCGACATATGATATCACTGAACATATTGTATGATTTTATCATCGAAGACTTTAAATGATTTTTACGGCGTTGATCGAAGCTGCCCTTTCTTTCAGATGAATGATTTATAATGAAGCTCCTACAGATGCAAAAGTTTGGCATTTGGGAATCCCAAAAGGCCAACAATGAAAATATAAACGAGTCCTAAACTCACGATTTGCAAAATAGTTATCTAATTTAATCTATCTGTTTGCAACTAAAACTGAATACCTCAAAATAACGGTCTTAGTTGCATATGACTCCAGTAAGCTGATGAATGTTGGAAACACTTGGTTGAAGAGCCAAATGTTAGATCGATGGTCCTAAAGATCCTTTCATCAAAGTAATTGCATGCTTTATTACATTGATACTTCTGCCAAGGTTGCTGTTATGCAATGAAGACCCAGGATTACTTCAATTAATGAATAATAATTTAAAAGCTGAGACCTCGTAAATTTATGAAAAAATTGTGTAAAAAATAAATAACATTACACTTATAATTGTACTTATATATTAGAATGTTCCTGTACAAATGATTTACGAAATTGTTGCTTGCATTTTACCCATATGGCAGGGCTTGAATGTATAGAGTGCCATAAAATGTCAAAGCAAAATGAAGCATCCCATTTGAGATGATCATTCAAATCCATCCTACCCATAAATTGATCACATACACGTAGAAAGTGTCATTATAAATGATCGGCCTGAAATTGAATGGGCTATTATTGGTTGGGTCAGATTCAGGTTAGTTCGGACTTGACCTGAGATTTGTCGGGTTGTCAGGTTGCTTCCGGATGGACCTGACCCGAGGTGCTAAACTCTACCCAGACCCGAATTTTCTGGGTTGCTCTAAAATTACGACTCTCTCAAGGGTGCTACCCTGCTCCAGACTCACATAAAACAACGGAGTTGGGTGATACGGGCGAATCATACATCTTGGGTGTTTCAGTATCTCCTCATCGTCTGATTTTAATCCATGGTTAAAAACCTCTCCACCAGATGCCATTCCTGGCTGAAATGGACGGCCCAGATTCCAAGAAAACCATAGTCGGGATATGTCATATGACCATGCTTCCTTCACAGCTCAATCTAAGTAAATTAGAAACGAACTAATAGTCGCTTAACTGCATTTTATAGTGCCGTTCAGAATCAGATGCCGGTGGGTGGCGTTCGGAGGAGGAAGCTGCGATGTTCGAAGGAGAGAAGATGATTCTGTGAAATTTCTCCCTTTCTTTGCATCGCAAGATCATTGAATGGGTTTCTCAATCATTAACTTCTGAATGATGAAAATGGTGATCGGGATGCAGACGCGAATTTCTTAGTTTTCACTATAAAGGAAAAGAATCAATAAGAGGAAGAGGGAAATACAGAGAGGAAAGGAAAGTGTGGGATTACAAGAGAGAATTATGATTACTCGATCGAATTTAGCGGAGCAGTTGAGAGAATACCAAATCCGTTCGAAGCATGATTGGCCGTCATTCTCGTTCTTCTCCTCCACGACCACCGCCTCATCAAGGTAAGATTTGGTTCATGGAAAGAAACGATTTTATTGGGTTTTATCGTTTGTTTCTCTGCATTTTTTTCTTGGATCGGATTTCCTCTTGGTGATTGACAACGGAATCTTGTTTTCTTTGGGTGTGTTCTATGTAAACTAGGGTTAGCGTCGCCTATAAATTGAATATAGTTCCGTTCATTTTTGAATCTTAGGTACTAATAACCATGATATGCCAAAATGGTATTATTTGGAACTGATTTAGAAGAGCGTCTTTTCAATCATGAAAAAAAGGAGCTTGTATTTGATCTACTATCGATGTGTTTTAAGTTCGTTTGTTTTTTCACTCCCCTTCAATGGTAAGTATTCAAGTCAGCTGGTTCCAAGCATGTACCTTGTCTCGGAGATTTCTGGGTCTTATGGTGAATTTGATCTACCAGTATTTTTACGTTAAGAAAATGAAAGAAACAATCATGTATCGAGACAGCAATTCTTTCTTATTTCTGCAAGTGAATTTGAACTGTGACTTGATTTTTGTTTAAGTCTAGGATAAAGCTTACTCGTACACCCCCGTTTTCTGAGATGCGACGAGCTTTGTTACAGAAAACTACAGTGTGTTGGGAGCCTCATGAGTCTTACGAGCTTACACTCGGCCGTTATGAGTCATTTGCGAATATTTCTTAACTTCCCTCAGTTACTCAGAGAGTTCAGCATAATTGCACATGAACCTTGTCTCGCAGACTCTCAATGTTCTCAACGAGAACGGTTGATCCTCTAGAGGGTTTGAGATAGATTTGCTGAGAGGGTCTGGCGTGGGTCAGCTTTTGGAATCTATTCTTAACTCCACTGCGTCCTGCTGCCCATATTTAGTTTTGAATGGGATGATTGCCTACTCTTACGTAATCGTGTTTGTGATGCTTAAGGACATCCAAGTTGGACATTATGAGTTTGATACCACGTTGTGCATAATTGGCCACAAAGCTGAAACTACATGTAACCTTGAACCACTTGGCTTTTCCAGCTAGTAGAGACTTACTGTAGAGGTTGATTCATTCCTCCCTATCCTTTGTCTTGGTCACTACCAATACGAACCAGATTTCCCATTGGGTTAGAGGAGAAAAACAAAAGACTAGTTTGATACTCTGTGTGTGCAAGGAAGTATTTATTCTTGCCAACTTTTGGTTCTTCTTTGATGTTGAAGAATTTCATTGTCATATTTGGCAAGGATCTTGTTCCTGTCTGTCAAAAAGAGATGAACATGAACTGTGAGTTAATAGAAGGCTCTGAGTTGTGATGTTAGATAATTTTTCGGATTAAGACAAGTACAGATAAGTTTCTCTATGTTATTGATCTTTTTTGGTACTTTAGTTTTGATGCATTGTGATTATCGCTAAATGTATTAATCACAAATGTTTGATATTAATTAAAATAATAAAATATTCAGATTGATCGTCAAGGGCATGTCTCTGTGGCGTAGATATTGTGATATTGCTACAGTATTTGGACTTACTGGTGTTGAGCAGTTGAATTGGCACTTAGTGGAATTGAGCAGTTCAAGAGGTGCTCTTCATATTTTTTATTTTCTCTTGACCATTTCACAGAGGCATGGGAATTTTGATAACTTCCTAAAATTGCATGGCTTTCATTCAAGCATCTGTATGCACTTTCATCTTTATTATTCATGCGCTGTTTTTGGTGATCTATGTGGTAGGCTAACTATGAGAAGCCAGATGGTGCACTTAGCTATGTCACACGGGTGCGGGTGCGGGTGCGGGTGCGGGATACAACAAATTTCAAAAATTTTGGGTGCGGTGATATGACTAGGGTATATAATATATAATATTATATATAATATTCAAGCTACATAAATCAATCATAATACAACTAGTATTTGCTAATTTTGGGTGCACGGGTATCAATTAGCAAGTTCTCTCATAATGATCTGAAACTTAGAATGATTTTACGAGCAACAAAATATCCAAGTTATGGATTCAAAGAGTTTTGAGATCTTTTGTAGGATATAGTCTATACTAGTATTTGTGCTAAGATCCACTAGTGATGTCAAACTCCTCTATTCTATTGATCTGGCAATGTTCCTGGCCTTCAAATGTGTTTGGTGACAGAGATTATTCTGTGCAAAGGCATACAATATAGAGTCAAGAATCCAATCAGATTGAGTAATAAAAAACCAATTGTCCGCACCCAAAATCATTCAAGCTAATATTGTATACAGCTACAATAACAAGTACATAACTTTATATTAAAACAAAACACATAAATGGTAAACAACTACTAATTTCATCATAATACACAAATCAATCTTCATTATCCTTACCCATTTATCCGTGAGTTACAAAAAAAAAATTGTGTTTTTTTTTTGCCATGCCACACCGACATGGTGTCGGTGTCGGTGTCGCAACAGTGTCAAGGTCGACACTCCACCCCTTAGAAGTGTCTGTGTGACTTAGGCACTTAGAGATATTGGTTCATTTTCAGCTAAGTGCAACCTTGTCTGTGTGCTAAAATTGCTCTAGTTGTGCACAAGGATGGACTAGGCATTACTTCCTGTGAGACAAAAATACTAGCTTCAAGAGATAGGTTTACTTCAGTGATAGCCTATTTTGCATTCTGTGTATATTGACCTTGATCTTTTGTGGTTGAAAGTCTGACTGTTCCATGGCAACAGGTAGGCGAGCAAATTTTGTGTTTTGGATGGTACATGAATTGCTTGTTTTCATGGCAGTATCAATTTTCTTTTGACAAAATGGTACTACGGATTAGTTAGTAAAATCTGATACCATCATTGGTTTGACGAATTTCATGACTAGTATTTGTATCACAGGTTAGTGGATTGACATGGTAACCTGGGCGGGCTAGGATTTTACACTTTTGTTAGAACAAACGAGACATGAACAGCAAGATCAAGGCACAAGGAAGTTCAAATGAAAAAAGTTGCTACAAACAAACACGGTATTTTAGTTCATGGACTAAAATATTTAATTCTGCTAAAACACTTTATATAGTCATTTTGTATTGTCGTAAAATGCATGACTGAAGACTTACGTTTTAATTTCAAACTTGGGAATGATTAGCTAATATATCCTGACTAGTTACTTTGAAATCCAAGGTGCTCCATTTTTGTGTCGTATCCAGGTTAACTTGTACGCTGACTTCCTAAGGTTCACGGATTCCTCTTTGATCTCAACTGAGTGGCTGACGATCCACACTTGTTTTACTTTTTTCATCTTTATCATAACATGAATTATTTCTGTCCAATGATACAAGAAGGTATTTCCTGTTCAGAGTGTTCTCATTCTGCATCACCATAATAGCCAAACCACATGAACTTGGGTCTTCACAAACGGTTCTCTATGTGTTCTTTATCATTAATGGCTATTGTCTGTTGTGAAATCAATCTGTTAAATCGTCTAAATTGTTGCAATAATAAGTTCGATTTTTTCTAAATGCAGAGTCGATGTTGTGATCTCGGTGATATGGGAACTTTTCATACTTGCATTTCTCGTGTTCTCGGCAGTTTCATTGTATTTCAGGTATATGCAGCTTGCATTTGTTTTCATTTGCATCACGACTCTTTTGCTTGTATCTCTCAAGATAATGAAGAAAGTGAAGCAAGCTAGGAAACGGAAAAGGAGAATGCTTCTACCTCTATCTATGTAGGCAGTGAAGTTGTGAATCTTTAAAAAATGGTCCAATCATTTTCTTTGGGGAAGAGCAGGAGAATTTGGGGATATTGTCCCTTTGGAGTTGTTCATTTTCTTCATTAGAGGGGACTGACTACGGCTAAGATACTCATTTTCTGAAGCAACCCAAAAGTCTTCCTCTTGGACGTACACTTAAGCTGCATTACGGGAAAAGCTCCAACAGTCGTCTGCTTCTGTCGGTCATGTTTCCACTGGATCCTTTTTGCACAGGAAGAGCATATATACCTTTGACTACTTAATATCAGATCTGTGATTACTCGTTACTTGTTTCGTTGATGGATTATGTGCAATTGGATCCTGTTCTAAGTAATTTGACATGCTTCGGCATAACACATTATTTACACAACATTCGAACAGGTTTTAGCCATTTTGAGCACAGTGCTTTGCGGGTTCGGCTCACTATATAATGCAACTATGTACTATAACCAATCTTGTGATGTGATGGTTAAAGTTAATGAGTGAGTTTATATCTCGTTTGTGGAGACACTTGTCTCATATTGTCTTCGTACCAAGCAAAAGTTTTTCTTATTATATTACCCTCTTCAGGTTTTTATCCTAGTTCCTGATTCTCCAATCCATCACTCCCCAGAGATGCATGTGATGAAATTTTCACCAGTGTGCTTTTCTTATACATGGAAATGGTAGACGGGAAGCAGAAATGGGGCCAAAATTGAATTCTCTTTCTCTCTCTCTCTCTCTCTCTCTCTCTCTCTCTCTCTCTCTCTCTCTCTCTCTCTCTCTATATATATATATATATATATATATATATATATATATATATATATATGCACACACGTGTATATACATTGTATGTATATGTATGCACGTGTTCACGCACTTCACTGATTCCACTGTGCACCTGGTCCCTATGTTTAACCAAGTTGTACATTCAGAGTGGTTGATAGAAGTTTAAGGAGAAATGGACCTTTCTGTGCTCGTAGTTCCAAGTTCCGTGTGCATCAAATGTGGAACCTGTTGGCATGGAACTGTGGTTCCTCAGGCTTAATTTGAGTGAAAAACTTTGGCATTAGGGGGGGAAGATAGGCCATGGGTGTTTTTGCAATCATGGAGGCACCCTCTGCAACGTATTTTGGAACCGGACAATGCAAATGCAGATCTACATGGGCGTTGCTCTTGTGGTTTAGGTACCCTCATGGGGCGCAAATCAGGCCATGGCTTACGCGGCTGCCAGCTCGTATGCTCACCATGAACAAACACATCTACCGATAGCAAACGTATCACTATCAATATCTGCAATGGTGCGTTTCCAAAATGTAATTACAATGCCATTCCAAAAGTATCCAGATAATACATAACGTTCAACTGTTGGTTATGTGAATGGAGGCACCGAATGAACACCGGAAGCTTATAAGTGAGAGCTTTTTCGGCACCATCAAGCGAAAAAGAAGACTGGATGACCACCCTTTCTCCGCTGCTTTTATCTGATTTTGGGACTGGCCATTCTGTCGTTCCACTTCAAAAGTTCTCTGCGTCATCCTCTGCTTCACACCGATCTTCTACAAGAATTAAATCTGCACGGAGAGATTCGGTTAAGGATCAGGTATTTCAGGACAATACAGGCGATCTACCGGATGATTTGACGAAGAGGGTTGAAGATAAGATTAGTAACAATGAGAATTATGATATCACGAGAGATGATCGATTGAGTGAAAGTGGTATACATGATAAGGGTAGATTTGAGAGCGAGGAAGATGCTGGCAATGTGGACAAATCTAGTCCACTGAAGGATGATGATGGCGACATGAAGCGAGAAACTAGTAATGAGATAGAAAATGCTCAAGAAGAGATACAATTGAAGAAGGTAGAGGATTCTGATAAGGAGAAATCTCAATCAGCAGATGGGGATGAATCTGCAAAAGGAAACTCAAATGATGCTGATGGAACTGAGAATGAACAGTCCCAACCAGTGGAGGAAGAGTCTCACCGGGAAGAAATTGAAATTAAGAATGAAGATCACCATTTTGATGGAAATTTGCAGCAGAATGAAGTTAGTGGGACAAATGTAATACATGAAAATGAAGAAAAGGTAGAACTGCAATTGGATGAGAAGGCAGATGGAGTGCTTATAACTGAAGATCAGGAAAAAGAGAGAGTTGACCAAGGGTGGAACTCAAAGGAATGTTTATTTTACTGATGCATCCTATAAGAAACAGTATCATCTCTCTGCCAAAGAGAACCGCTTCGCCACACCCTTTTTGTCTTAATCTACAGTACAATTGCTACTAGTAGTTAGCGACCATTTCATTGATCAGTAAAGATTGTTGTATTGCATGTACTCCGTCCCAAAAGGATTGTCGTAGCAGAGGTACTGCATTCCCTTCATTCCAGTACAAATCCAAGTAGCAGAAAGGACGAGGACTTGCTCAGATAGGCCTGGACTTGATTGGGTTCCCAAAGCCATCATAGTGGTGGTGGAACACGGATAAAGAGATGAATTATGCCGAGGTACGAAAGGAAACCGGTCACTCGTGTCGCCAGAAAAAAGAAATATCTCAGCGGAACCTCAAAGGGATATAATAACAATCATCCGTATTGTTAATGAGAGGCGAAATCATCGACATTTGGAGTAAGACCACTTGAAGAATTCATCAAATGAAAATCAAAACCAAGAAACTGTAACATATGCTATGTTAATCAAAAGTATGGTTCAATAAGCCTCGGCCTTGAGTAAGAAGATTGTGAAGCGGTGAAGGCAAGTTTCCATGAGATACAAAACAAAGTCAACAGCAACCATAGTTTTGACGAAACATAGAAAGAAACAGTTGAACTTTTTACCAAAAATGAATATGTAAACTAATAATATAGGACAAAATTCAACGTATTCACCAAAGCACATAGAAAGAAACATGAAGGATTCATCGAGGAAAATGAGCTTCCTTTGAAAAGGGAGTCCTTGCTAGATACAAACCACTGAAATCAATAAGCAGCATATTCAAAGATAACAACAATCATCGTCATGATCATCACTGGCTCGAACCAGAGGGATTGGTTTATTGTGATGCAATTATCTCCTCTCGCAGATGAATTTCCTCTAGGCACTGCAAAAACAGTTTCACAATGTTGTACCACTGCCATTTGACATGAGTGATGCGGCCGCAGCAGCTGCCGTGGGAACAACTCCTGTTGGGACCCCCGGTTTTGAAAGATGCAGCAGCCTGAAAACGTTCAAAATTTATTGATGGTAAAGTTTGATGCGGTGAACCACATTACAAAAGATATGTTTCAAACGTACGGAGCAAGATGTTCGCAAAATGATGAGACAGCAGCAACCACATCAGTATAATTGTCAGCGGATGCAGGGGCTGTTACTTCAACTAATTGAATGCCTGGAGTCACGGGCACGGACTCGTCAACTGCGTAGAGCTTTGGCATCTTACTGACAGAAGTTACGGCAACAGTTATCCGAGCACCTCTTTCAAAGTTGAACGCGAAGCCGGTCCTCAGAAGTTCATAATCTAATCTGTAGCCAATCCCATAAAAAAGGGCCAGAGCATTCTTGCTTACTTTGCTTTCACCCATGGGCCGTACAAGGACTGAAAGTTGATCAGCCCCTGCACCTCTCATGGCACCTCCAATATGTTTCACTGTCCTATTTTAAATATATTAAAGGGATTACATTAACGCAGACACACGCAAACACATTTGTTCTGAATACCACAAAACAAACCTTGTTAAGAAACATATCGACATCTTAAAACTATCAGGTTTCGATTTACCCAGGACTAGAAAAACAATAACAGATAGAAAATTTGATAAGAAAAAAGAAAAGCTGAAGAGAAAATATAAAGATAATGAGGATAGAGCCTTGTGTAGCTGATACAGATACTGTTCAGAAAACATTAAGGAAGCAACTTATAATAAACATTTGTAGAAGTTCTAATTAAGCACAAAAAAAACATTTTACAAGGGTCAAACAACTGATGATAACATGTTAATACAGGTTTTATATATAACCAAAATGAGATGGCAAACTTGGCATGCCATGATAAAGTTGTCTTTTACATTGAGCCAGAGTGTTCATGATAAGGCATGTGATAATTGAGACCATTGAACTACTGAAGTACTTGGGATCAAGAGTTTACCGATAAGAAATCAGATTTACCACTGGAAAATGTCCAAATGTATGATATGATAGCGCAAAGCCATATCTTACCAAGAGGGCTCAGTTTGTTCCAAGTCACAGAGGACACGCACTTCTGATGGTACTGCACCTGAAACAGGAAAATCATTTCACAACCATCAGACATCAGAAAATGGTGAAGGCCATCTCAAAGAATATTGTTCAACTGACCAAGATTTGGTCCGCTTTTCAGGCAAAGCTCATGGATCCTGAATCTCTGCTTTGGAACACCACAAAGGCCTTGCAGAAGAATCTCTAGGGCCTCTACATGCTACAAGAGAATCATGAGATGTCAAACCATCAAATATACAAGTAGAAAAGAGATATAAAAATAATGCATAAGTAAAATATTCGCAAGAGAAAAACTACAAAAACATTTCTAAATTTGAAAAAATTATGCTGCAATTTGTGTAAGAGCATATGGTAGAGCAAAAAAGGATTTTTTATTACATTGGTGAAAGGATCAGAAAAAGCAGCGTCAAGGAAGGTAAGCAAGTCAACAAACTTTTGGATGAAATACAGAGCAAAAACATAATCGATCATTTTCAATCTCCAACGAAGCCATGTTTGCTATATTTTGACAAAAGTAGGCACACCTTTTGTGCTAGAAGACCATAAAGTGAACATGGTTGGAGCTGACAGATAAATTTGAGTAAACCGGGAGTAGTCTTCTTCTACAATAGCCTAGAAGGAACTGGAGAGCACAAATGCTTGCAACATCCAATCTTTGGAACTTACTTGAGTTTCTATAATCCCTTGCACTACACACTCCATTGCCATTTGCGATGATGTCAATCTAACCAACATCAGGAAACAACCAATTTAGTACCAGAAAATCGATGACTTCAGATTAAAATTTTAAAAAGCAGCATATTATGATGGAAACCACAAATCTGCAACCTTCTCATTAATCAAATAGGCTTCTCAAATCCAATTCAAACAAAATCAGTCCCAAACTACATTAGGCATCATAAGTCTTTTTCTTGTGAATGAACCATATATATGAATACGATAGCAGAACCCTTTCATCGAGTTTTGCCAAAGGAACTAAACATCAATCTGTACAGAATCATAAACCAAAGGCAAAAAATTTGCAGTTCCGGCATTCTCATGATATACTTCTTACATATGTACCAAAAGAAGAGCTAGTTGAAAAACTAAAAGATTTGCAGAAGCACACTCGCTAATGAGAGAAACATGACCCAGGCAAATGACCTTGATATATCAAAACCATCCAACCAAATCCATAAGGATGATAAGCTAACACGCTTTCAATAAGAGAAACCATAAGCAATGGTTACTGACTAGTGCATCACGCAATAGGGAACCTAGAATTTTTTTAATGTGTGAGGCCAAGTGAAAGTTGGACGAGATTGAGTACAAGAAAACAATCAAAGTATGAATGTTCATATATTTAAAAGAAAACAATTGTTCATTTGAAAGAAAATACTGTAAACACCCAAAGTTTTCCTTTGAAAATTTAAAGTTTTACAAAAATAGTATTCAACAACAACAACTAAGCATTTTCCCATACTAGATGGGGTCAGATACATGGATTCTTTGTTTCCACGGAGCCCTATCATGTGCCATATTAGCAGTTAACTCCCAAAAAGCTAGATCATTCTTTATTGTTTCTTTCCAACAAAGGGAGATGATTCCACAAAGGGAGATGATTTGTTTAGGAGGAGACTTAAATGGATATGTCGGTAAAGAGGCATTAGGATATCAAGGGATTCATGGAAACTTTGGTTTTGAAGATATAAATGAGGAAGTTAGGGAGATTTTAAATTTTGCTATGGCATTTGATCTCTTTATAGTCATTACAATCTTCAAAAAATGAGATGAACATTTAATTACTTATAAGAGTCGCTTATCACAAACACAAATTGATTACTTTATTTGTAGAAAAAAAGATACAGCGTGTTGTAAAGATTGCAAGGTAATTCCAGGAGAAATCTTAACCACCCAACATCGACTTTTAGTTATGGATTTACAAATAAAAAAATAGACAAAGAAGAAAAGAGTGCATCGAGCTATTCAAGCTAAATGGTGGAACCTCAAAAGCGAGAAAGAAGATATATTTAAACAGAAAGTCCTTCAAGGAGATGTTTGGAATTATGTTGGTACACCCTGTGCTATGTGGAACAATATGACTATACATATTAGGAAAGTGGCGAAAGATGTGTTAGGTGTATCTAAGGGAGGTGTACCGGCACAAAAAAAAGCTTGGTGGTGGAGTGATGTAGTGCAAAATAAAATCAAGGCAAAGAGGGCATGTTACAAATTACATTATGCTAAGAAAACTAGTGAAACTTTAGAGGCTTATAAGAAAGCAAAGAAGGAAGTGAAAAAGGCCGTGAGTGAAGCAAAAGCTAAAATTTGAGAGGATTTATATAAAAAACTCAACTCAAAAGAGGGTGAAAGAGATATTTTTAGGATAGCTAGGGCTAGAGATAAGAAAACTAAATATCTTAATTATGTTAGATGCATCAAGGACGAGGATGAAAAAATTCTAGTGGCAAATGATGATATAAGAAATAGATGGAAAAACTAGTTTTATAAGCTTTTTAATGAAAATAAACATGTTAGTATTAGCTTAGGAGAGTTAGCCAAATAAGAAAAGTATATAAACCACAATTTCTACCGACGTATTCAAAAGAATGAAGTCAAAGAGGCTCTTAAACATATGAAGGGTGGTACATCGGTAGGACCAGATAATATTCCTATAGAAGTTTGGAAAATACTAAGAGAAAAAGGAATCACTTGGCTTACAAGACTACAACAACAAACAACAACAACTAAGCTTTTTCCCATACTAAACGGGGTCGGCTACATGGATTCTTTGTTTCCACAGATCCCTATCATGTGCCATGTCTTTATACTATCTTCTAGTCCTACTTAGGGTGCGTAAGCACAAACTATATTCAAAACCTCTGCTCCTAACACTAATTTCAACGTCATGATTCGATCACCATATCATTGTATGTCTACTACACTCTCCTTTAAATCTTTATTTATGATAATACCAACTCTGTTTCGAGCCTTTTCTTTACCTGAGTACCATAATTTAAAACTTGTATCCTCTATCTCCTTTGCTTTTTCTCCAACCCATTTTGTATCTTGTAAGCATAGAATATGAATCTTTCTCCGAATCATAGTATCTACCACCTCCATTAGCTTACCCGATAATGTTCCAATATTCCAAGAACCAATACGAATCTTATTATCTAGGACTAGCTTCCTTACCCCCCGCATCCGTCCACAATCAAAATGCGGAGACCCTCTCTGAAAATTTTTCACTACATTCAAGCGACAATGTAGCGAGACTAACTTCTTTACCCACACCCATCCATGATGTGGGAACCCTCTCTGCAATTGATTCACTACATTCGGGCAAAAATGTAGTGGCCCTTACTTACTTCTTACTGCATTTGGGCTCTGCAGCACGTCGCTAGGCGGGGATGCCCCAAAGCAATAATTTATAAATAAATAAAAATTGTGACAAAATCATTTTCCTTTCTGTTGCCAACTTTTAGGTATATTTTTGCTACCAATTTATAATTTAATGAAATTACAAACAATGAAGAACAATTTGGTTGTCTCGGTTCATTGAGTGGGCATTTCACAACTTCACTATTTTAGGGTTCACTTTACAATGACTTCCATTGAGTTGAACATGATTAGCGTGTGTGAAGCTTAACTCAATCTGTGAAGTGAGAAATGGAGCTCAAGCATTAGTTAAAAAATTAGTCTCTAGTAAGAGAAAAAGGGGATATCATCAAGTAACAATATCACATCAGTGAGGTGTCATAGACTCAATAATCAAAGAAATGGAGCTCATCGTTTTGCTCACATATGAAAATTAGCAAATATGACAACTACATGTACAAAGATAGCAGTTTGTTAATTTTGATATATTAGATGAGTGGATTATGAAAGATAACGAATAAAATGCACTCCTAACCAAAGAAGACATTGCATGAATTAATTTGAAAGGAGTCAACAACATCATGAAGGAGATGATGAAGATTTTGATTTTGAAGCAGAAGGTGATGAGAAACTTTGAATCGAGAAGATGAAGATTATTTAGTTAATGAACCTGATATAAATTTATAATATGTAAAATGTAAATGTATTTCATGTTTTGCTTCAAAATATGTAAATTTAGATGCAATTGTTCAATGTTGAATGCTCAATATGTACTAAACTTTGCATTATATGAATTCAAAGCAATTACCGAATTTTTCCTAATTTTTCATGATTTTTTTTCAGATTTTTACTAAATTTTCTTGATTTTTAAATATTTTTATATTTTTTAATATTAAAGTATGATACGATACGATACGCCCGTATCGTGAAGCCCAGTGATACGCGATACGATACACGTCAGACAACTGTTGTTGATCAACTTCATATCATTGAATATAAAGAGAACTTACAATGGATGGCAGATTGGAGGCATTCCTCCAATCTGCCTTCATCTCCCAAAATCGGATTCTCTCTGCAGCCGTCCTCTTCTATTCTGTCTACCTTTCTCTCTAACCCTAATTACTTATTTATACTCTATATAACTTAATTACCTAATCTACCCCTACTAACAATTAATTATTTCTAGTATAACATAAGACTCAAAACGACATAAGACAGGACTCATTTACATGTATTGACTCTTTCTACATGCTAAGACTACTTTCCTTAACACTCCCCCTCAAGTTGGGTGAAAGATGTTGATGACACCCAACTTGGATAAGGTCTCCTTTAATAGTTTGCTGGTAGTAGCTTTAGTTAAAAAATCAGCCCTCTGTTTGGAAGAGTGAACATACTCCAGCTGGAATTCTTTATTAGATACCTTCTCTCTGATGAAATGGTAGTCGATTTCTATATGCTTGGTCCTTTCATGATATACTGGATTAGATGCCATCTGAATTGCTGCACTGCTATCACAATATAAGGATAGAGGATGGTTAATTGAATAACCTAATTCAGAGATCAATGAAGATATCCATTTTCCTTCACACATAGCTTGGGCTATAGCTCTATATTCAGCTTCTGCAGTAGATCTTGCAACCATTGTCTGTTTCTTGCTTTTTCAAGATATAATATTACCACCAAGTAACGTAATATATCCAGTAGTTGACTTCTTGTCATCATAAGAACCTGCCCAGTCAGCATCAGAATAAAGTTCAATGTCCAAATTTGATGACTTCGAATAAAGTATACCCGTTCCTGAAGTTGTTTTGAGATATCTAAGAATTCTATACACTGCATCCATCTGATTTTTTGTTGGTGAATGCACATATCTGCTCACAATCCCAACTGCATATGCAATGTCTGGTCGAGTAATGGTCAAATATATGAGCTTACCCACTAACCTCTGATATTTATGGATGTCTTTGAACTCTTCACTGTCGCCATTAAAAAATTTCTGATTTACCTCTATTGGAATGTCACTAAGTTTACATTCAAGCATTTGAATGTCTTCAAGGAGATCCATTAGATATTTTCTCTGAGTCAAGTACATACCTTTGTTGGAGTAAAGAACTTCTATGCCCAAGAAATAATGAAGCTTGCCCAGGTCTTTAATATCAAATAGTTTATGAAGACTCATTTTTAACTTTGATATTTCTTCAAGGTCATCTCCTGTAACAATAATGTCATCAACATAAACTGCGAGAATTGAAATTTTTGTCCCTTTCTTGAAGAATATGGTATGATCATTGAGGCTTCTGCTGTATCCCAAACTACACACTGCTTTGCTGAATTTATCAAACCACGCTCTTGGAGACTGTTTCAACCCATAAATGGCTTTATTGAGTTTACATACTCTATTAGAATAAGACATATTTTTGGTCATTCCTCGAGGTAGTTCCATGTATACTTCTTCATTTAAGTCTCCTTGTAAGAAAGCATTCTTAACATCCAATTGCCATAGGTCCCATCCCAAATTCGCTGCCATGCTAAGAAGTATTCTGATTGATGTAAGTTTAGCCACAGGTGCAAAGGTTTCTGTATAATCAATGCCATATGACTGACTGTATCCTTTAGCAACCAATCTAGCTTTGTATCTCTCCACTGTTCCATTTGCCTTATATTTGATAGTAAACACCCACTTGCATCCTACTGTATGCCTATCAGAAGGCAACTGTGTGATGGTCCATGTATTGTTTTTAATCAGTGCATTTAGTTCTTCGTCAATTGCAGCTTTCCATAAGGGGCACTTGATTGCTTCTTCGAACTTTGTAGGAATCTTTTGTTTTGCAGCATTCATAATGAAGGTGTGATAGCTCTGAGAAGTATTGACATATGACACATAATTAGAAATCGGATATCTTGCACATGCACGCTTACCTTTGCGAACAGCAATAGGAATCTCAAGGTCATTGTCCACTCGTACTTGAGGATCTGATTCAGAGGAAATTTCTTTAGCATATGAGTCTTCTTGAGTGTACATAATCTTCCGATGTCATTTCTTGTACGTCAGAAGCTCTTTGGATGGTGGGTGGTTGTCACTCTGACGGTCAACTATCTCATAAGACTCCCCCTCACTAGGAACTAGTGGAAGGACACAAGGAGTAGGTGTAGAAGTGTCCATGGAAGGAGAATAATAAGGTGTAAGTTCGAAGAATGTAACATCCCTGGAAACATATAGTTTTTTAAGCAAAGGATCATAACATTTATAGCCTTTTTGAGAGGTCGAGTAGCCCAGAAAAATACACTTATCCGACTTTGCAGCAAGTTTATCCCGATGAGGAAGAGGAATATGGACAAAATAGGTGCACCCAAAGAGACGAGGAACAAGATGAAAAGTTTTGGATGCTTTATCAAGAGTACGAAAAGGACTCTCCCCCTGAAGAGTATTATTGGGCATGCGATTTATAAGATAAACAACAGTAAGAACAGCTTCGCCCCAATAGAATTTGGGAACATGACTTTAGAGGAGAAGAGTTCGGGCAACCTCTATGACGATTCCGACGTTCAGCAAGACCATTCTGCTGAGGTGTATAAGGACATGTAGTCTGATGAATAATGCCCTGGGCTTGAAGATACTGGGCTAACTCAGTCCCAACATATTCGCCCCCATTATCGGATCGAAGTATTTTAACAGTGGCATTGAATTGAGTAGAAATAAATTTATGCACAATGGGAAAAATAGAAGCAACTTCAGACTTAGATTTCATTAAGTACACGATGGTAAGTCGAGTACAATCATCAATGAAAGATACAAAATACTTATGACCAAACAAAGAGGTGACTGGACTAGGACCCCATACATCAGAATGAATAAGCTCAAAAGGCTGAGATCGGCGAGAATCACTTGTAGGATAAGAGACCCTTTGGTGTTTCCCGCGTTGACAAACTTCACATTGGAACGGAAATTTATTGGACTTGACGCAAAACTGAGGAACAATATATGGAATCTTAGACACTGGGAGATGACCAAGACGATAATGCCAAAGGCGAAGGGCTGTATCGGGAGCGGGTGGTGTGGAGGAAACACTACAGGAGGTAGAAGGAAGAGACGAGTCTTCAAGAATGTATAATCCTCTCTGTAAGTTACCATGTCCAAAGATTTTCCCCGTCTTTAGATCCTGAAATACATAACCAGTAGGATGAAAGGTCACACAACAATTTAAGGTACGAGTTAAAGAGCTGACAGAAAGTAGATTAAGCGGGAAACTGGGAACATGATATACGGATGATAAGTCTGAAAGACATGTAGAGACACTGCCCTGTCCAACCATGTAAGTGAAGGAACCATCTGCCAATTTAATGGGTGCCTGATCGATTGTAGCATGGTTGAGTGGAGCAGAAGGTTTTTCAGAGAATCGTTGTTCAAGACCCTCTAGGCGTTTGAGAATTTCCTGCATGCCCTCAATGCTAGGATTGTTGTCTGCAGAGTGAACTGATGGAGGGCGAGTGCGATAGTAATCTGGTTTACCATGTAATTCCCACCAATGATCTCTGGTATGACGTGATTTACCACAATGGGAGCAGACCAGTTTATTTTTATCTTCTGAAGTAAGTCGACCCCGGCCACGTCCACGACTCGAAAGACCCCCGCGACCACGAAAATGTGAATGGTCGTCTCTAACGTGAAGGGCATGCTGTTCTGGAGTAAGAAGCTGATCTTTCTCTAGATTTCTGCGGTCTTCTTCGCGGATTAATAATGAGTAAACAGTGCCCAAAGATGGAAGTTCGTCTCTGCCTAAGATATTCAGTTTGACTGATTCAAATTCTGGATTTACACCCCATAATAAATCAAATACTTTCTTTTTCTCAAGCGCAACCTGTCGTTCAATATAACAAGTAGAACACTGGATATTGGTATAGTAGAAGAGTTCATCTCAAAGACCACGGAGATCTGCATAGTATGTACTGATGGACCGATTGGCTTGTTTGCACTTCCTGATGCACTCTAGAATCTCATATTCTTTGGCAACATTTTTCTTCCGGGAATAAGCCTCAGCCACAGCACACCAAATGGCATGTGCGGAATCTAAAAACATGAAAGTTTTAGCGATAGAAGGAAGCATGGACTGGAGCAACCAGGAAGAAAGTAAGGCATCGTCTCGTTTCCAGGTGGAATAAAGATTGTCATGTGGCGGTGGAGTGGAGGAGTGACCCATCAAATGTTCCCATCTCCCCCTGGCTACAATGGCGAGTTCCACAGAACGTGCCCATTCCATGTAATTTCGTCCATCCAGTTTAGTCGTGGTAATCTGAAAAGGATCTGGTTTGTCAAAGAGACCAGAGGATTCACCAATATGAGAAGAAAGTTCAATGCCTTTATGTTTGTGAGCCATTGAAGAGTAAATAAGAATAAAAGAAAACGTGTAGCGATGATGAGTGGGCCAACACGGGGCTGTTTAATTGCAGACGAAGGTGAAGACTCAAGCTTCACACATAAAGCCCACTAGGGCAGCAAAAAAAAAACAAAGACAGCGAAGAATATGAGGGGAGACTAGCACAAACAGGAAAGTCAGCTGCTGTTAAAACTGAGCAGTACTCTAGAATTGGAGGATGATATCCTGGAAGCTGCGAATGATGGATATCATGATGCACAGAATGATCTTGACCCAGATGATGATCCTGAAGAGATGCTTACTGGAACCCCCAGTGGAAGTGGAGGAAATGCAGGAAGTGAAGAGGCGCTTAGTGGAACCCCCAGGGAAAGTAGCGGAAATGAAGGAATTGATCTATATGACTACAAGGTTTCTTTTTGCTCGTTGTCTTTCCAGGGCTTTTCTTCTTGTTGTCCTTGTTCATAGTGCAGGTAGAATGCTATTTCGTGGAAGTTTGAGTTGGCATCACGTTCATTCTTCGGGCATGAAAAACATGCTACGAAAAAAGAAATAAGGGAGAAGATGAGAAGCAGATGAGGAGGATCCCTAGCTGCGGACAGAGCACGCCTTGCACTTCTTGCAGCTTCAGAAGGTAACGGCTGGCAACTAAGAAAGCCCAAGGAAGAAACGCTGGTGGTTGTCACTGGACGTCTGATACCATGTTGTTGATCAACTTCATATCATTGAATATAAAGAGAACTTACAATGGATGGCAGATTGGAGGCATTCCTCCAATCTGCTTGGAGGCATTCCTCCAATCTGCCTTCATCTCCCAAAATCGAATTCTCTCTGCAGCCGTCCTCTTCTATTCTGTCTACCTTTCTCTCTAACCCTAATTACTTATTTATACTCTATATAACTTAATTACCTAATCTACCCCTACTAACAATTAATTATTTCTAGTATAACATAAGACTCAAAACGATATAAGACAGGACTCATTTACATGTATTAACTCTTTCTACATGCTAAGACTACTTTCCTTAACAATAACACTGATATTATGAAATTATGGAAAAGAATTATCGAACGTATGTTAAGACAAGTATCAAGTACAACAGAGAACCAATTTGAATTCATGCCAGGCAGATCTACTGTTGAAGCGATTCACTTTTTGAGACGTCTTATGGAACATTTAAGAGCAAAAAAGAAAGACCTTCACATGATATATATTGATCTAGAAAAAGCTTATGATAGGGTACCGAGAGAGGTTCTTTGGAGAATTTTGGTAAAAAGAGGTATCCCATTGACATACATTAACCTTATTAGAGACATGTACGATGGTGCAAAAATATGTGTGAGAACTCACGAAGGAATGACAGACTTCTTTTAAGTTAATATTGGGTTACATCAAGGATCAACTTTAAGTCCATATTTATTTATAATGGTGATTGATGAGTTAACAAAACATAATCAAGATGAAGTACCTTGGTGTATGTTATTTGCAGATGACATTGTATTAGTGGAGGAGTCTAAGGAAAAAGTTAATAGAAATTTGGAACTATGGAGAGAAACATTAGAAAGCAAAGGCCTCCGACTTTAGAACAAAGACAGAATACATGGAATGTAAGTTTGATCATTTGGTTACCTCAGAGGACATAGAAATTAAAATTGGCACACATTGCATCCCCCAAAAGGAAAGTTTTAAATACCTAGGGTTAATTTTTAAGAGTGATGGAAGAATTGATGGAGATGTTACGCATAGAATTATAAAATGGAAAGGAGCATAACTGCATAAGGTATTATTTGTGATAAGAACATATCATTAAAGTTAAAAGGTAAATATTATAGAGTAACAATTAGGCCTATCATGTTTATGGTTTTGAGTGTTGGGCAATTAATCATCAACATGTACAAAAGATGTTTGTGACAGAAATGAAGATGTTTAGATGGATGAGTGGTCATACAAGAAAAGACCATATACAAAGAAGATCAAAAGAAGAACCTTTAAGAAGGTATGAAAAACTAAATTTGGAAAGTATTACAAGAGCTAGAAGACGACCACATAATTGTTGGAAAGAAACAATAAAGAATGATCTAGCTTATTGTGAGTTAACTGCTAACATGGCACACGATAGGGATTTGTGGAAACAAAGAATTCATGTAGCCGACCCCGTCTAGTATGAGAAAAGGCTTAGTTGTTGTTATTGTTGTATACCTTCTTATAAGTTCTTCTTTTGATCTTCTTTCTATATGTCCAAACCATCTTAAATGATATTCTCTCATTTTATCCTCTATTGGTGTCACTCCTAATTTGTTTCTAATAACCTCATTATGTATACGGTCTTTTCTAGTATGACCACTCATCCATCTTAACATCTTCATTTCTATCACAGACATCTTTTGGACATGTTATGATTAACTGCTCAACACTCAAAACCATAAAGCATGGCAGGTCTAATGGCTGCTCTATAATATTTACCTTTTAATTTTAATGGTATCTTATCACAAAAAATACCTGATGCTCCTCTCCATTTTAACCAACCAACATTAATTCTATGCATAACATCTCTATCAATCCTTCCATCACTCTGAAAAATTGACCCTAGGTATTTAAAACTTTCCTTTTGGAGAATATAATGTATACCAATTTTAATTTCTATATCCTCTAAAGTAACCAAATGATCAAACCATAGTTCCAATTTTCTATTAACTTTTTCCTTAGACTCCTCCACTAACACAATGTCATATGCAAATAACATACACCAATGCACTTCATCTTAAATATGTTTTGTTAACTCATCAATCACCATTATAAATAAGTATGGACTTAAAGTTGATCCTTGATGTAACCCAATATTAACTTCAAATAAGTTTGTCATTCCTTCACGAGTCCTCACACATGTTTTTACACCATTTTACATGTTTCTTATAAGGTTAATGTATGTCAATGGAATACCTTTTTTTTCAAGGTTCTCTAAAGAACCTCTCTCGATACACTATCGTAAGCTTTTTCTAAATCAATATATAACATGTGAAGGTATTTCTTTTTTGCTCTAAAATGTACCATAAAATATCTCAAAAGGTGAATCGCTTCAACAGTAGATCTGTTTGGCATGAATCCAAATTGGTTCTCTGTTGTACTCGATACTTGTCTTACCCTACGTTGGATAATCCTTTCCCACAATTTCATAGTATAGCTCATTAACTTGATATATCGATAATTCGCACAATTCTGAATGTCTCTCTTGTTCTTATATATGAGTATAAGTGTACTCGCTCTCTATTCCTCGGACATCTTTTGGTTTCTTCATATTTCATTAAATAGTCTTGTGAGCTAAGTGATTCCTATTTCTCGTAAGATTTTCTAAACTTCTATAGGAATATTGTATGGTACTACTGATTTATCACCCTTTGTATGGTACTACTGATTTATCACCCTTCATATGTTTAAGAGCCTCTTTGACTTCATTCTTTTGAATACGTCGATAGAAATTGTTGTTTATATACTTTTCTTATTTGGCTAACTCTCCTAAGCTAATACTAACATCTTTATTTTTATTAAAAAGCTTATAAAATAGTTTTTCCATCTATTTCTTATATCATCATTTGCCACTAGAATTTTTTCATCATCGTCTTTAATGCATCTAACAAAATTAAGATCTTTAGTTTTCTTAACTCTAGCCCCAGCTATCCTAAAAATATCTCTTTTACCCTCTTTTGAGTTGAGTTTTTTATATAAATCCTCTCAAATTTTACCTTTTGCTTCACTCACGGCCTTTTTTGCTTCCTTATAAGCCTCTAAAGTTTCACTAGTTTTCTTTGCATAATGTAATTTGTAACATGCCCTTTTTGCCTTGATTTTATTTTGCACTATTTCACTCCACCACCAAGCTTCTTTTTGTGATGTACACCTTCCTTAGATTCACCTAACACATCTTTCGCCACTTTCCTAATATGTATAGCCATATTGTTCCTCATATCACAAGGTATACCAAAATAATTCCAAGCATCTCCTTGAAGGACTTTCTGTTTAAATATATCTTCTTTATCGCTTTTGAGGTTTCACCATTTAGTCCGAATAGCTCGATGCACTCTTTTATTCTTTGTCCATTTTTTATTTGTAAATCCATAACTAAAAGTCGATGTTGGGTGGTTAAGCTTTCTCTTTGAATTACCTTGCAATCTTTACAACACGCTCTATCTTTTTTTCTACAAATAAAGTAATTAATCTGTGTTTGTGATAAGCCACTCTTATAAGTAATTAAATGTTCATCTCATTTTTTTGAAGATTGTATTGACTATAAAGAGATCAAATGTCATAGCAAAACTTAAAATCTCCCTACCTTCCTCATTTATCTCCCCAAAACCAAAGTTTTCATGAATACCTTGATATCCTACTGCCTTTTCTTCTTTTGATCTTCTTTCTATATGTCCAAACCATCTTAAACGATGTTCTCTCATTTTATCCTCTATTGGTGCCATACAATAAAACAATAAGTTAAATAAAAAATGTGTAAGTTAAGAGACTCAAATCCAAGCCCCCAACTAAGCTTCCCCTTTGCAGAGGATCTTAATTGTCTTGTTTCTGAAGAAAGACAAACACCAAACAAGATACTTGTAATCAAAGTTAGAGAAAGAATGATGCATTTGTCATTATCGTTATCATCAACCACCCCTAGTTTCACTAATTTGAAAACTATGGGAAATTAAATTTAAAAAGTAACTAAATAATTATATTTCAGAAAATAAATAGCTAAATCGAGAAAAAGACATTCTACAAAATCAACTATTTGTGTGAAATTTGTCATCTTCCACAATACCATTTGCTAACAATTAAAGTTAATGAACATACCATTAAAAACATAAAACTTTGATAACAGGTACTATGAATATTGGTCACATAAGGAAGGTGGAATCTTTAGATTTCACAGTGTATCAAAATGACCCTCATGTGTACTCAAGCATATTCCGTTAGATGTTTATTTTGAACCTTTTTAGAGATGGAGCTATATATCATAGCCATGTCTTGTCACCTAGAGACAAACTTGAAATTACAAGAGGAACCCATTATAACTGAACAGAACAAATGTTGTGTAGTGCTCTTTCTAAATCACATGAAACTGAAACATAACTTTCTATAATCACAAGGCAATTCCTCAATTCAGCATTGCCACAGAGCCATCAAAACACCACAAAGCAACAAACAACAAGAGGAAATCAGCACACATATAGGAGAAGAAGAACGACACACCAAATTCTAATATGTTCCACGAGGGCACTCCGGCCAACCCCACATCCACGAAAACATAAGTTGCATGGATATGGGTACAGTACCAGTACCTGGTACAGGTACGGAGTACGGGCATTTCAAAAAAATCTAAGGTATGGATACACTACTATTAAAAAATGTAAGAAAAAGATAAATTTATGTAAATGAATATAACTGTAGTACCAACTAACAAGTATATAATATCAAAACAAAAAAAGGTTCGATGAAAAACATTTTCAACTTTATACATATAAGTTTGATATCAAAATTCAAAAACATAACATCAAAAACCATCAAGCATATAGTAGACAGTATGGTATGAAAAAGAAAAAGCTAAAGCAAAGAGCACAATGCACCCACCCATGAGCACAATGCACACATGCTTATCCATCTGCAGTAGATCACCACTTAACTAGGAAGTGCCAATAATCACAACATAAAAGGGGCCATCATCAAGCATTAAGAATCAGAAGTGCCAATAAAAGATGATGAGAAAAGAACCATTTGCCACTGAAATATCAGCATGTTGTGGAATATAGTGAACCATTTGAAACACTATAGCAAATCCAGCAGCTTTGTATTACTGAGGTTGGAAAGAAAAATGCAAATTCCATAGCAGAAAGAAGGAGAGGAACATATCAGCTTGCAATAGCTAGAGCTGCCAGCTTTGACTTTTGGCACCTTATCTTTCTGGTTTGTGAGCTGACCTCCCAATCCAGTCAGTGAAAGGTAATTTGAACAATCGAAGCTATGTCCCCAAGAGTTTGTTGACATTTCGAGAATTCCTCAATATTAATTTCTAGGTTGTTAAAGTTCTCAAATCTCAATAGACCTCCTGCTGTTTCTAAGGTTACACTCGAAGTTCCAAAGAACAACACAAAGAAGTATCCGTATCTCACTCTGGAAAACGATAGTATCAACTATCAAGCAATATTCAAGTCATAATGTTCCTGCTGCAAAAACAAAGAAACCTAAAGCTTCCCTCCAACAACATCGAAAATTGATGAACATTGACCACTGACCAGTGAACAACTTGTTCACTGGGGATTCAACCATGTTTAATCAATGGCCCGCCTCAAAACTCAATGGAGTGCACATGAAAAACACGATAAATCTAGCATGATTATGTGCATCTGAACATCAGGGATCCAGGATTAATTGATGGTGCCTCACCTAAAAGGCTAAAAACTAAAAGGTAAAAACTCAGAGAGAGAGAAGTGAGAACCTTCAAAATGGTCGTCCGTCGGACGCCGGTGATGAGCGCAGAGTGCCTGCCAGAGAAAGAACACAACATCCAGCCACAGAACCGAATAGATACTGAATAGGTTTAGAAATTAGGGGCTTCACAACCCTTATTTTGAAATTTAGATCAGATCGACATATATCACCTGATCCACGATACCGGATACGAGTACTTAACGTACCCAAATCAGGATACGCGTGCTTAACATGCGTATGAGTACGTGACCTTATTGCACGTATCCGTGCATCATAGACGGCAACTAAGGAGGAGCTTCTTTTCTATTTCAATGGCAGCAACAGTTTACAACAAAAGGGACATGCAGCAGCTCAAAGCTCTTTATAAGAGACCACCAAGCTTCAAACATGAGGTACCCAGATCCATCCTCAAAAGGAACTCTCAAGAACCGCCGCCCCCCAGCCCTCAATCTCTCGTCTCTCAAGCCAAGCCCTCCTTAAACCCCACACAAAACAAGGTTTAGAGAGAAGCGCTAAGCCACGCTTAAAAGGGAAACCAGGAAATCCCATCCTTTTAATCGGCCTCCAAATTACGAAGGGTAGGTAGAAATTGGACCCAGACCCGAAAATTTCAAGGCAATCTCAACGACCTGACATGGCTGGGCTGGTTTGAAACCGGGCCAGGAACCGGCTGGAACTAGAACCAAGAACCACCTGATTCGGTCCAGATTCCACCTTCACGAAATCAGATAAGAGGTTTCAAACCATCAGTGCCCTTTTTCTCTTTTTTTGATAATTTAAAATTTCTAACATTTTTTCGGTTTAAAAGCGGTTTATGACTCAACCGGGCTTAGAGCAGATGGTTCTAAACCAAAAACGGAACCAGTTCGGTTATCATTCGGTTCCGGTTTCCTGATTCCAAGAGAAACGAAACCATCCTTATCTAAGCTCCACCGATGAATAAATCTTTTGGGACAAACTAAAGGAGAAAGGCGATTGAGAAGGGGGAACTTTTTAATGGCTTCTTCAAGCGAATGGCCTGGGTCGGGTCATTACGTATGGGAAGGGTCAGACACATTTACAGCATTGGTTAGGTAACATGTCCGGTTTGTAAGCGGACCTGCCATTCAAACCCGAATCAGATCAGGTAGGAAAGGGGCCAGAACCAGAACGTGCTGGGATCCAAAACTGTAAGTGAACGCAGGCGGTGCTCAGTTGTTTCAAGGTTCCTTCTAATGAAATCAAAATCGGACTTGAATCAAAACCAGCAGTTCAAATGCGGATTATTTCGTTCATTCTTAATTTTATTATTTTTAAACTTTTTTCAGTTATATTTTCTTTTGTGTCCGAACATTTACCCGAAGGAAAGTTGCTTGTTTCTTCCTCAATTTGTTTTCTTAATGGGATATGGATACCAAAGATTTGGACTCAAACCCAAATGTGATCCAAAACTGAACTGGTTAGCTCGGAAGGACCTCAGGAATCATGCTAAAGGAGATCATCAACATTCGAAAATGTTCAGTCATAATTAAAAGAATTTACTCAAGACTCTCTTCTGTACAAACTTGTTGAATGAGCAAATTGAAACAAACTTTAGTATCCATGAAGAGGCAATTGTTGGCGGCTTGGGTTCCCTTGAGCCAAGGCAGAAGATGACCAACACCTGCTGCTACAACCAGTTAGAGACACCAACAATGCGTTCTCGATCTCCTTAGGCATGTCTCTGCGCACGAGCGACATGACGTAGTCGATGAGCGCTGCGTCGCAAGGCAATGTGATTGCACCATGGATGCTCAGGCCAAACTCTTCCTCTGCCATCCTAAGCAACTCTTGGAAGATAGGGCGCTGGAGGTAAGACAATGGCACCATGAACCTCTTGCCGTCGGCTGCATAAGCCACGAAGTGGCCCTTGTCTGCAATCGCGACGGCTTTGCCGCTAGTGCTCTGCGAATCATCGCTGTGAGAGATCCTTCTGCTGCCTCTGGCAGCCATCTTCTGCCACTTTCTGGTCATCTCTACTAGCCTCTTTGGAGTGATCATCCTTGCTATATGTTTTGATGAGAGACCTTTGTATGAATATTGGGATGCAGCTGAAAGTATTGAACTGTGTTTGTGTTGGTGACAAAGTTTGGCTGGTCTTATATTTATAGGGAATGATATAAGCAATGTTGGTATATGGTTTCAAAGCAAAAGTTTGAGATGCATGTGATGTGGGGTCATGGCTTATGGGCAAGGAAATGGGTCTGTTGGCAATGATCATAGCACTGAAACAGGGTTCTGCTTCATTTATGTCCAAATATTGCCAGGGAAATGATATGCAAGAGAATACAGTTGGGCCACACCAAACCTGAGAAGTGCAGGTTTTTAGAAACATTGAGTTGTGGGTTGTATGTAGGGAATGCTCATGGGTTTGGATCCTTGAGAAACTGTTAAATACCTGATTCGACACGATCACGTCCTTCGATGAAATTCAATAGTGAATCCTACCTGAATAGTTAGTTCACTGGGTTTGGTTCTAGTTTACATGCAAATAGTGCATACAGATTCAGATTATCCGTTGAAAGTCATGGATCTGGATTCGAAAACTCAACAATGAACCTGATCTGGTTACCTGACCCTGACTAAACGGGTTCATTTGCAGGATTCCAGAACCAAAACCTATACCATTTACATCATGCAACCATGTAACTGATCAAGGAAACATGGCTAGCAATTTCCTTTTCCAGAATGCCTAAGCTCGTCGGGTGATTCAGGCGAGCCTTCGTTCATCGACTCGGTCTGTACATTAACACCAAGCCAAGTTATAGATTATTTATCGAGATTTTAATGAAGAAAATGCAAGGGAAATCAACAATTTTAATCAAATATAAATTCAGGCTTTAAATTTTAAAGACAGAACTTCATACTTGCACCCCAGCATGGCCAACCCTGATTAATCAAGTGGATCATGCTTATTCAAGTTTATTAGGCCCACAAACCAAGCCTGAATCTTTCTTCGTTAAAGTGATCAATGGGTCCTATCTCGGGTTGACTGGGGGACACATATTCAAAGACAGTCATTATCTGTTTTGAGGGGGGTCTAGTGGTGGAATCTTTCTTGAATAAGGTTTAAGGGTGGATAATTAGTATAAATATTTTCATAATACAGCTTTATAATTGTGTGTCCCAGCTCCTTTTGGCGGTCGGAATAAGCTCAACGACAACCGTCGGAATTGGGTCCTATTTTAGAGGTGAGTACTTGGTTTGAGTCTGTCCAACTGCTTTGGTCCAAACATGTCCAATTTTATAGGTCCCTAGTTGATGCATATCAGTCCAAGATAATCATATTCGGATCTATCAATGTCAGTGTTGAACGTAAAGATCCAAATAATACCGGACTTCCATTAATCATGGTTGATCATTCTCTCTGATAGATCCACCAATAAGTATTGCTTAATTAGCATGCCATTGTCTTATTAATCATTGTTATAAAGCATACCGTATCGTACAACATGGTGCATGCTTTGTGCGTGTTGCTATCTAGATCAGGTACTATCCAGGTACCCGTATCATCTAGCACCATCCATAAGGCTCTATCGGCTTGTATATCATACCATATTTTTGTGTGTACCACATGATTTGGATCCAGATATACTTGGTAATTTTTTCATACTCTATCCACTCTATATAGTTTTAAATTCGAATTTCCTTGAATTTTAAAATGGATTTCTGGAAATGAGTTGGATCCAGATGTACCACATGATTTGATCCTTACATTATGTGTGTGTGTGTGGGTAAACAATTAATTTGAATTTTATCTAAAGAAAAGAATGTGAATATTTCCCACGGGTGCACATGCAGTTGCACAGATCTACCAACTTAATCATATGCATTTGAAGCCCCCGGAGTAAGTGATCGCGGAGATCATGATCTGACACCAAAATGCATGTCATTTTATGTGATCTCGAGGTGATACGCTTGGCATGTTTCACCAAAGCATGACCTCTCAGGTCACCTGATCGGGGCTCCGCATTGATTGCATGAGAGACTCAACGCTGAACCTGCTAGGAAACAGTATTATCATAGAGAGCCATACAATTCCTTCTTAATTATACAAACAATAATCGTACGGTAAGTGATCTTCCAAATCCGATACATCTTCACCATTCGTTGTGGTGATCAACGGCAACCATCAAGGATCATAACGGAACTACGTGCAATGGGCATACTTTCTAATATATTTTTCTAGGTGTTCGTTTTTGCTTCCCTTTTCTTTATTACAATGGAGAGGCAGAAGCCAAGTGAGCACGCCTTCGATATCGAACCCAGGCCCTGCAACTTGTGAGTTGAGCCCGCTAGCCAGATGAGTTATCTCTCTGTATGGCATAAGATAAGGCTAGAAACAGTAGCGGACCCATTTTAAGGCAAGGTGAAGTGCCTTGCCCGAAATCTGAAAGTTTCTTGGGTTTAGTAGAAATAAAAGTGATTTGTGACTGACATGAAATAAAATACAAGTGGGTCTCACCCCAAAAGATTCTCGAGTCTGCCATTGGGTAGCGATGCCTAACTTTGGTCGGAACCCATCATAAGAATTTTCAACAATGAACCGAAACACAAAGAGCAATAGCTTTACCTGGCTAGTGTGTTGACCCACAAGTTGAAGGTCATGAGTTCGATACCTGGGGCGTAAGTCTAGTTTTGATCTCCCATTGTACCAAGAAATGAAGAGGTATGCAACGAGACATTCAAATTACTCTTGAGTTCAACGTACTGCTTTTCCCCAATGGTACGCTTTTTTAGATAAGTAGGGTGTGCAAACCGTGTCAACAAAAAAGTGGCATGTGTTTTGTGTGTAAATTACAAGGGTTTATTTTTCATAGTCGTAAGAAAAAAACACATACCCGAGTCGTGTTTGTGTCTTGTTAGGGTCCATTCAAACATGGAACTTTTTTCTTTCTCGTGTTACTTTAGTCTACACGAAAAAACTCAGCTTCTGTGAGTGCTTGGCATGAATCAAGCGAGTCGAAATAGATGATTGAAGCATGGGCTGCATGTTAATTTCAATTATTAATGTATAGATTTCATTTAAAAACCAAATTCCTGGGAATTTAAGTCCAAGGACGTTTGTTCAGTCTCACCCAGTTTATAGGATACAAACAAGCAAGAACTCGACACGAACACAGACAAGAAAAGAGTGGGGTTTACCAGTTGAACCTTCAGCTACAATGAAGGGGGGTTTACAGGGATTATAACTGCTTCGAAACAGTGGCGGATCTAGGAACTCTTTTAAGGTGGGGCGAATAGTCCCTCGAATGGTTTAGGGTGGTGCAAACTATGTATTATAGCCCATTGATCTCACCGTGGGTTATAGGCTTTAAGTTGATTTTCAAAATTTCACATCGTAGTTTCGCCGGTGCTTCAAATGGTATTTAGTCTCCTAACCCTATTCATATATCACTAGGAAATGTTGGGGAAGATGCATGGAGTTCGAGCCCCGGACCATGTTTATACTCACAGTGCTCGCTTTCGGCTCAGTTAGCTTAACAAGCCCACTCATGTTCATAACCAAAACAGAACAATCGTATGAGTGAGGTCGCAGGCTCGAATCATTTCCAAGCCATGGTGACAAATAGAATTGAAACACAACAACAACAACTAAGCCTTTTTCCCGTACTACATGGGGTCGGCTAAATAGAATTGAAATTAAATAGCAAATAGTTAGATGAATGTGGTTCTATCATTAATTTTACAAGCTTTCGTTATGTGCATCCAACAGACAAACTCTTCGTGTGTTCTTGGGGGAAACTCGATCACATGCATCCTGCTCCATGGTCCACAAGGGTCACCACAGGATGGAGGACAGGGTAAGTGCACTGTTTGGACAGAGGGGACATTAGGCCCTAGTTGCGCAGTTATCCTCCAGAACCTAGGGGTGGCATGTAAGTTTGATGGAGCAGGTTATATTAAAACCAGATCTGACCTGATCGGTTTCAGGTTGACCTGACTGCATATATATATATATATATATATATATATATATATATATAGATAGAGAGAGAGAGAGAGAGAGAGAGAGAGAGAGAGAGAGAGAAAGAGAGAGACCCTAGTCTAAGTTTCCACTCATCATTTCTCAAATCTACTTAAAGTTCTCGACCGTTCCATTGTTGAGATCTTTTAAGTAAAATGTTAAATATTACTAGGTAAATGCATGTCCAAAGAGTATTACAGTTCTTATTGCATTTTTAATTCAAAATTCAACCACTAATCTCAATGATGGAACTCTTGAGTTCTGTAAGAGTATTTAAACACAAATAGGTGTGCACATTTACTATGTTTGACACATGAGAGATGGTGAGAGTTTCTAGACAACATTTGACGATGAACGTTACTTTATTATCATCATTCATGTAATCAATCAAATGATAGTAATGAAACCATACATTCTACATCACATTTAATATATATTATATACATTAAATTTCATTAATTTTCATGTTGGATATTGATGTGAAGTTCGATGTGTACATATAATGCTGATCTAGTAAAGTCTCGCAGAAGAGACTGTCTAGTAGCTTCTAGTTTCTCTCTCTCTCTCTATATATATATATATATGACACATTTAACCGGACCATAATTTAACAAGAAAAATCCTTGTATGGAGTAAGGCACCATGGGTCACGACCAAGTTGTTCAAAAGTCACATAACAAATAAGATATGACACATTTAACAAGGTGCCATTACATAAATGAGTAACCAGTTTCCATTGAACTTGTGCATATAATAAATTTCCAGATTCTTATCTAGTTTCAAAATCCAAAATTATTGATCTCATCGTTTGTAGATAGATCTAACATCTTACCTTGAGGTTAACCTTAACCATGCTTTTCTTACACTGAGTGGGTCATTTAGAGGATGCAACACCATAGGAATTAGACATGATCAGTTTTTTTTTTTGAGATTGGGTTGATTTTAGTTCTGGTTTAAAATCGCCAGTTCTAGTTTGAGTCTTATACCATATGAGATAAGGAAAAAATCATTAAAACATTTGAAATGTAAAACATTAAAAAATTATGAAATAAACGATCTAAAACTAAAAGTTCTGGTTCTATAGATGGAACCGAAACTGACTTCAAGTTTTGTAGAATATGACATCTTAGTATGGGAAAGATCACGCCCCTCATAAAAGATCTAACTCCTCCCAAAAGGGAATACAAGAGTTAGGTCACATGCAGAGTCTCTATGTTGTCCTTAGCTAGATCGGTTTCGTGTTGAGGGGAATCTGATGGGATGTTATGTACTGCCATGTCTCCGTAATGTCCTATACTCGATAACCTTGATACTTTGGAAAACGTGTCAAACCATAATCTATATGTAATATTATAAAAAGAGATTGAATCATACGTGCCTACCTATATTTGGAATCGAACTCTCCATCAGCAGCAATGGCACAAGAGAGTCATACCATTGAGCTGACACCCAGGAATTTGATCCGGAAAAGGATTTAATATGAGGGTGGGTGCATGTAAGGTACTCTCGATACCAAGATGAGCGATATCCAAACGACCATGTATTCATGAGATGCCCATTTCTTTTCTGATGAGCGGCTATGAATGTCCGAAGAGCTTCAAGATAGACGGCATGCAAAGAGGCCTTTTTTTTGGCATATCACGATTGATTTTAAAGAACTACTCTGCACCGTCCATCCCATCTGAATCATTCGCTCGGCCGCGTAGGGCTCTTCCTTCGTGCGGCTTCCACACCTCTGACTAGGGTCAGAATCCTGAACTCACGTTCTACACGCACTGGTTGGTGACGTCTTTGGAAAACACCCATGCTTTCTATGTGTACCAGAAAAGCAAGCGCTCCAATGGAATTCCTACAATTACAAAACTTTGCAGTCTTATCCCAGAATCATGAGTCACCTTAGCCAGTTGTTTTTCTCCAAGCTCTAGACTTGACAGTAGAGTGCGTAAGCATAAACTCTCGATTTTCAGCAAGCAGTTCTACGCTGACTGTTATTTTGCGAAAGCCGTCATCTTCCGCTTAACCACTACTTGCAATACGATTGCTAAGTTCCAGACGAGAGAGAGAGAGAGGGGTCGGCAATGGCGGAATACGAGAAGCAGGGGGTGAACCAGAGAAGCGGATTTTGCGGGGCCAATTCAATCTTCTACAGCAAGCGGAAGCCCCTGGATTTCCCGAAAGACGAGTATCTCGACATTTTCACCTTCGTCTCCTCTGGATCCCACTCCGGCACTACAGCAAGCGGAAGCCCCTCGATTTCCCGAAAGACGAGTATCTCGACATTTTCACCTTCGTCTCCTCTAGATCCCACTCCGGCACCATAGCCCTCGTCGACGCCGCTACTGGCGAGAAAGTCAGCTACACCAGGCTGTGGTCCATGGTTCGATCTCTCGCCGACGGCTTATGGTCGCTAGGCGTACGAAAAGGCGATGTTGTGCTTCTATTGTCTTTCAATTCCATCCATTTCCCGGTCGTTTGCCTTGCCGTGATGTCTATGGGCGCGATCCTCACTACCACTAATCAGCTGAACACCCCCGCCGAGATCGCGAAGCAGATCGGAGACTCGACACCCTGCTTGGCCTTCACCGTGGGGTCGCTTCTCCCCAAACTCGAGCGAACCCACCTGCCAATTATCCTCATTGACTCCCAACCCACTTCAACCACTCTCAAGATCGTGACCACCATGCAGAAGCTCATGAACAGCAAGAATAGCGGTAGCCGCCCGAATCCTCGGATTCGGCAAGAAGACACTGCGTCGCTTCTTTACTCGTCCGGCACTACCGGGCTGAGCAAGGGCGTCGCGTCGTCGCACCGGAATCTGATCGCCATGGTGTCTGTGGTAATGGGTAGGTTCCGGCTGAGCGAGGATCCGGTTGAGACGTTCCTATGCACCGTGCCCATTTTCCACATCTACGGGCTCGCTGCATCCGCATCTGGTTTGCTGGGCTCGGGCTCTACCATTGTTGTGCTATCTCGGTTCGACCTCGCGGACATGCTCAGCGCAATCCAGAGGTATCGGGTGAGCTACCTGCCACTCGTGCCGCCCATCTTGGTGGCGCTCGCCAAGAGCCCGGCAGTTGGGCTGTTCGATCTCCGTTCCCTCCGAACCGTGCTGTCAGGAGGTGCACCGCTCAGCAAGGAGGTCATGGAAGAATTCTTCAACCGGTTCCCTAACGTATCGGTTATCCAGGGATACGGTTTGACCCAGTCGACTGGGATCGGGGCCTCGACGGACTCGGCGGAGGAAAGCCGGCGGTATGGAACGGCTGGGCTGCTCTCTCCGAACATGGAAGCAAGGATTGTTGACCCCGAGACGGGCGAGTCGTTGGGGGTGAACAGGATGGTGGAGCTGTGGCTGCGGGGGCCTAGCGTTATGAAAGGTACGACCCATTTTAATGAATCGAGTCGAAACAGAGTCGGATTTAAACTCGGAACTGTATTAACCCTTCATCTGACCCACCCCCGCCCCCCCAAATAGCTGCGTGAGGATCCTCACTGCTCAAAAACAGAAGTCATCGCACTCATTCGTCCACTTACACATATCGTCCTTTTGATTGTCATCATCTCTCTCTCCCTCTAGAGACGGAGCGAGAGCTGTTAAAGTCTCTCGTTCTTGCTATGCTAAATTAAAAGTGTCAATCTGAACTGTATGATCGGAGAGATGAATGGCTTTCTCTTTACATATGTGTAACATGTGAAGGTTGACTGTTTTGCAAATTCAATTGGGCATAAAGTCAGAAGGTTGGTTTTTGATGTGGAATTGATGAAGTGAAAACCTTATCTATATTCATCAGATTACTGCATCTGCAATGCAGGTTATTTCTTTAACGCAGAAGACACAACATCCACATTAAACTCTGAAGGGTGGCTCACAACGGGAGATCTTTGCTACATAGATGAGGACGGCTACATTTTTGTAGTAGATAGGCTGAAGGAGTTGATTAAATACAAGGGTTATCAGGTGAGCTGATGATTAACTGTAAAGCACATAAGATTAGAACAATTCATCTTAGAAAACTGTCATTCGTGATTTTCTTTGAGTCGACGAGTCGCTAACTTGGTTTCCAAATCTAGGTTGCCCCTGCTGAATTAGAGGCCTTATTGCTCACTCATCCCGACATATCCGATGCTGCGGTAATACCGTAAGTATTGCTCACTCAGCCCAAATTGCAGATGTTGATTTTATTTTCTAAAGGTGGATTGCCAATGCTAATATGAAGTGAACGTTTATGTGCGTGAAGTCAGATTTCCTGACAAGGAAGTGGGGCAATACCCCGTAGCATATGTTGTGAGGAAAGCAGGAAGAAGCATAACAGAGAGTAGTATCATTGAGTTTGTAGCACAACAGGTACGACTTCAGAATGATATTAAAACCCAAGTTATGATTGTCAACTTAAATTTAAGGTGGTACGATCTTTTCCTGGTTTCTGCTGATTCACAGGTAGCACCATACAAGAAAATCCGACGAATTTCATTTGTGGGAGAAATGCCCAAGAATGCTTCTGGAAAGATACTGAGGAAGGATCTCATCAAGCTTGCAACTTCCAAACTTTGATTATGCTGTTATTACATCACGTACTTGTACAGGAAATTTGAGTGGTTCTTTAATATAAATCTTGTTTGAAGAATTCATGGATCTCACAATTGAACCAGCAACTTCGGAAAGACAACAGCATCTATAGAGACAGTATGGTCGGAGGATCAAGCTTATATCCATATCTTCAGTCATCTCTTTCAACCCTAATCTCCAAGCCATTAGGCTAGTGGGCATTTGCTGCTATTTGCTGTTAGTGCAGCTTGTCTAAGTTCATAGTAAAATGTCTGAAATGCTTTGAATACATATTTATTTGTATAAAGATTGCCAACTTTTCGTGGTAGCTAATTCGCATCACAGCAGCTACTGCATATTTCAGCATCATGAAGTGCATTTTGTGTAGAAATAAATGAACAAATCGTGGGCATCATTCTTCAAATAGCTTCAAATCTCTGTTCTTGCAGATACACTAAGTTGTACCGGATTTACAGGATTTTGCTTGCTTTCTGAACAAATAGATTCCATAGATCCATGAGACTCGTTCTTGTGCAACTAATTTGATAATTTGTTCTGACAATGTTTGATATCTTCATGGAAGAAGCAATCACTTAATGCTCTGACAATGTTCAATCTACCATGGCCCGTAACAGCTCGACCTTCTCTCTATTGTAGGCACCTGTTTTTTTATGCTGATTACCAGCAAGTTAATGACGAATTATTTCAAACACAAATGGCCAGTAGTTTCAAATTAACGTGATATATTAAAGATTTTTATTGTCCATTAGAATGAGAATCTGAACTAGTATTTGTCTTCCCACTTAGACATGGCAGGCTCCAAACCAGGCCAGGAACTGGCTGGAACCATTGAAACCAGATCTGGAACTAAACACAGAATTGGGGACCACCTGGTTTGGTTCCGATTCTACTGGTTTAGATGTGATATAGATGAACATACTGCCATTTTACTTTGAACGATTGATCTCATGCTCGTTGAGGTTGTTACAGAGTGAATGATGCCAGAGTTTCTCGGCTGCATCGGCCGATTCACAACTATAAATAGCATCTGCCTCGACTCTCCGCATACACACACACAGGCAAGCACACACAAACACACACAAAGAGGGGAGTGTGAGGATGAAGGCAATTGCCACAGTGGTGCTAGTGTTCCTAATAGCTCAACTCTTGGTTCAGCCAAGCTTCCAATCTGAACTCACTTGTGGTGAAGTGGTTATGACCATGCACAAGTGTGTTAGTTACATGACTGGTGCAGAGGTGACACCCTCTCGCTACTGCTGTGAGGATCTTCAACGCCTTCATGGCATGCTCATCACACAAGAAGATAAGGTGCAGGCTTGCACCTGCATCCACCATGCCACTCACCGCATCCACAACCTGAAGGAGGTATCCGTCAGCATGTTAGCCACTGAATGCCATGTCGAGCTGCCGTTCCATATCTCTAACACCATGGATTGCACCAGGTGATGAAACTGTTTCTTTTCTACTCTTCTTACCAAATGATTCCTCTCCATAAGCCACTGAAGTCAATCTCGCATATGTTGTAGTGGCTACTTATACATGATTCTCTTTAGTTGGTGATCAAAGTTTCAGGATCTTCTGAGGTAATCTGGAATACATTTAATTGAAATTGCAGGGTCCAAGCATAAATCGGAGAAGCTTCGGGCAATAAAAAGCGCCACCAGGTTGGTGGAGCTTATTTTTCCAGCCAGTCAAGCTGAGACAAAGTTGGAGTGGTTGTCTGAGTTTGAAGAAGAAGAAGAGACCGATTGCTTGGTAGCTTTCAGGAGTTCGTATGCATCTATGAGTCATCTATGTTGTTTTCTGTTAGTACATTACAACATAAATGATGAGTAATAAGGTGATATTTTGTACAATAGCCATTCATATATTTGTGTGTGTGTGTGCGTGCGCAACATCGTGCTTTGCTGTTTGCCACCATACCTTCCACTACAAAGGCGACCAAACTGTGGGTGTTGATTTCATTTTTTGAATAGATTTCTGTTGATAGTGTTTCCTAAATTGCAATTCAAAATCGAAATTAAAAACTCAGAAATTAGGAAGGTGAGAGATGGAGTGGATCAAGTTATATGAGAATCATGCTCTAGCAGCAGAACCATACAAAAAAAAATTAAAAGGAGAAAACCAGAATAGCTCATCTGGCCAGGTTGTAGACTCACAAGTCAAAGGTCATGAATTCGATACCAGATGCATTTGGTTTTAGCCATCCAATTGCACCAAAAGAACGAGAGAGAGAGAGAGAGAGAAGGTAAACATAGCTCTCAAATTTCATGCACACATTTACAAACTATGTAGTTCTTCACAAATCAATACTCAACACAGTCCGCAACAAACTTGGCATATGAGGAAACCAAAATCCCACTCATCAAAGCTCATCCTTTTTTCCCTCAGGAAAAAGATGACGATGAGAAAAATAACCAATGCTAAATGATATAAATCCCATGTTAGTCAAGTATACCATACGAGTAAATGGATCAAAGTCATCTGGGATAGGATGAAGGTCATTATACATCAAACAACAGCCGTTGAATCAATGAGGATCCGAACGCAGTTGATCAACTGGATGGCTGTGATTTGATATAAGATGAACTGCATTTTGTTCTGATGGATCCTTATGTTTTCACGAGTAGATGCAAGAGTTCTTCAAATCCACGGGCTTCCCAAGGCTCTTCGGATTGAGCTGAATTTTGCACGCAATGTTTCTGTAAAACTTGGTCTTTACAAGCTTTCCCAAAACATCTGCCCTTGACCGTGTCATGAAGGTTAGGCTTAGTGGCACGGTTGGGTCGCCCGGTGAAGGGTTGCTGGTGAGAGTGAACCCTGCCCCATAGAGTGGGACTGCCGTGCCCTCAACCACCATGGAGATCGAACGGCTACTCTTTCTCGGCTGGTAGAACTCCCTGATCTGCACCGTCAAATGAGAACATAAAATCACAATATAACTTTCCTATTGTGGAAGATGATGCCTAAAAGCTACACCACGGTTAAAGCATATTGATAATTAAGCTTTTCATAAACAACATTAACAAAGTTTGATAATTAAAGGAAGATCACAATTCTCATGTACATTCATCCATCCTTAAATAGTTCAATTTTTAAGATCAAAAGTTGAGATATTTAAAAAGGTAAAATTATACTAAACACATTTAATGCTCGTGCAAAAAATAATACAGTATTTTTTTACTTTTTTAATTTAAATGTCAACTAATGTTTTGGATCGAACTTTTGAAATTTTTGAAAATGTTAAATAATAGTACGTATTTACCTGAAATTAAAATTTTACTCTCAATCAGGTTTGCCCGAATTATGTTCAACTCTTACGAACGGTTACGGGTCTACTGCCTGCACAAATGCGTGACAGTCATATGGCAGTATATTTGCTTTACTTGCTTGTCACGCATATGTGAGGCAGCCGTTCATTGGATGAACCTATCAATCCAGTCCATTCATCTCCAGATGGACGGTCCAAATGCAGTCACCGGGTACAAGAAGTAATAATAAAGGAAGTTGGATGACGGAAGGGTCATAATGCCGCCGCTTAGGCCGCTGCAGGAAAGCGACATCGTCCATGTCTGTCATCAGCTGTCCTGACGAATCTCTCTCTATACACACACACACACATATATATATATATATATAGAGAGAGAGAGAGAGAGAGAGAGAAAGTAGAGCATGTGCAAACGATTGAATGTTTAAAAAAATTTTAAGATCTAAACTGTGATCTTAAAATTAATGTTTATTTAAAATTTAAAAATATACTACTGTTTTTTTCCAAGTGAATTTATTGTACATGGTACTTTTGATTATTAAAGAAGATCTCATATCTCATCAATGGAACTATTGGGAAAGTATTTTTAAACATGAATTAATGTGCAAATGACCTGATCTCTCATTATATATATATTAAACTGCTTGTACTTGACATAAATAGATCAGCCACTTGAAGCCACATGAATTTTAAATCGCCAACTGTGTTTAATCTTTCATCACATTAGTACGTAACCATGAGAAATTGCTTTATTTATTTTAATGCAGTTTTTGACTTTTTTGAAGTTGTTTATTATCTAATTTCTTACCATCTTTTTACATTCTAAGCATTCATCAGTACATATACTCTATTTAATCAATTCGATTCTCACCGCCTTATGATTCACGTTGCCACAATAAATAAGTACCGACTCGGACACAACCTTCGGAGTCTGAACTCTAGTCTCTGGGCTCACTCACCACTTAAACACAACACACCAAAGTAAATTGAACTTTAATAAAATATAAGATGGACAATATAATAGCAGCTCTCTATGTGCACTTGTTTCCCTACGATATTAAAAAACATGTGTATCGCATTTAGAATAAATTTAGCATGAATAACACTTCTAAAACTACTGCCGCATTGGATAGTTTATATTGAAAAGCAAAAAATATAGAGAGAGAGCAATCAAAAGAATTATAAAAATACATATACATTTTTACTTCTTTATTTTCAATTTCAACCATTCAAAAGCTCACCATTAAATGGTTGAGATTGATCTTTTTTTTTGTTTGCATCTCTAACTTTATATATATATATATATATACATATATACTATATATATGATATAGTGATTGGATCCTACTGATCCAGACGATTGTTTAATTCATCGTACATTTTTAAAGTTCAAAAATAAATAAATTATACTTATATCACCGAAAAGTAATAGCTGAACATATGAAATATGAGTAGATCCTGTTTATACATATATACATACATACATATGATATATATATATATATATACATACATACATATGATATATATATATATATATATATATATATATATATATATATATATATATCAAATTGACATAAATGACTTAACTCATACATGAGAAAAACTAATTTAACGAGAACAATGTTACTCTCACTGCAATAACGTTAAAAACGTAAAAGATGCGAGCGGAGCTTGTTACCGTACATCTCCGGAGGCGACGTTGAGGGTGACATAGTACAGATTGACTGGCGTGGCAGTGACGTGGACGCCGAAGAAGGTGGCTCGGTTTGTGAAGGAGAATTTGACGGTCGAGTTGACGGTCAACATGTCCGTGGGCACGCCCGTCGCGTCCATCCCCGCTTGCACGCTGAACCTCGAGAAGGTGATGCTCTGCGCCGTTTTTAACCCGTTATTTTTCATTCTTCACGCAGACCTATTACTTTTCTTTTCGATATTCATACAAATATCAATTCATCAGCAACTGGACTGAAATATAGGCCATTAACGCCACACGGTTTCTTAAAGAGGCAACGGAGGATATTCTTAAGGTTATTTACGTATTTAACGTGAAATTCTGCTTTGGGAAAGAATCATCCTTTTCTAGGCATTGGCTCAGAGGGAATAGGTTTAATGAGCGGCACGCCGTCCTTTTAGGGTCTCTCGACTCACCCTCACATGTCACAACCTGCGGCATTGATTTCGACGTAAAAAACATTAATAATAAACAGAAAGAGAAAACCTGACAGGATTAATGGCGTCCGAGCTAGGGTTTCATCCAGTAGTCTTTCTTTTCTCTTTTTAAAAAAAATGAAATTCTGTCTCGCGCGCGCATGGTTCTGCGTGCAAAAGCAGGAAAACAGAAGTCTAAGTCGTCACCACCACGCATTCCCATTGCCACAACAAAACCACTAATGGTTAGTTTAATGTCTTCTACAAGACGAACTACTACTACCAATCCTGAAAGACGGAAATGAAATATCGTCGTGTTCGTGGACCCTTTATATCAACCGCTAGAGGCTAAAGAAAACCATCGTTAAAAGTAGAGAGAGAGAGAGAAGAGACAGATTTGTGTTTGTTTAACTTTCCTTTTCATACCTAGTTACCATATATAACCTCTAATGGTTTCACTAAACGAATACAAATTATATCAGATAGAAACAAGGAGAAGGGAAACACGGGCATCTTCATGGGCTAGTCCAATATCAACCGCTAGAGGATGTCTACGAACACCTCTGCTTCGTGAGAAAGAAAGAGAGTGTTGGTTTTCGGTGGTTGTGTTTCGTACCTTCATGGCGATTCGAGGCTTGTAAGGACGGCTAGTACCCCAAAGGATGAGAGAAAAGAGTGTGAAAAGCACGACAAAGCAAACGACGAAGATGGGGAAATAGCAACGCGTCGGGATCCCCGATGATCGCCTGTCGCAGTTCTCGTTTCCGTCTTCTCCTTCTTCGGCATCGTCCTCGACGTGGGCGTACGGCTGCCAGGGCTTCCGGCGATGGTGGTGGGCACAGTCTTTCTTGATCGAACCGGAGAACCGGCTCGTGGAAGACTCGCGCGAGTGGTGGACCGGAGACGGGACGGCGTACTGCGGATGGGTGGGCGAGCCCGGTGGGCTCGACTGGAACGACATCTTCTCGCCATCGTGCTGCGACGGGCTCTGCACGTAGTAGAGCGGCCGGCGGGATGGAGACCGAGTCGGCGAGGACGGCGCCAGACTCGTCACCTCCGAGTCGGACTTCGCGTGCGGCATTTCCACTTCCGCCGGCGGTCTTCTCCTCCTCCTTCCCTCTCTCTCTTGCTTTCCGGCAACTCTTTAATTTCTGTATTTGGGTCCAAAACCTGGTTTCTTCGTGGGAATGCTTGCCTGATATATACTCTTCTTTGTAGATTTCAGTTTTGGATTTGGATTCTTTTGTAGGTTGATGCTTTGCAGTATCAGGTGAGCTTAAATGGATTAGATCGTGATCTTTGAACCCGAAAAGTTAATTTTCTGATTTCCTGAAATGCCCTTTATGGGGTTGGGCTTGAGTCGGGCAATGAATAATACAGCATCAATAAGTGTTTGATTTTTGGTGTCATCCTTCAGGTATTAAAATAAAAATCATGATTTTATGTTTGATTTATTAATATGATTGATGTTTAGGTTTTCTTATAAGATGAAATAGTAATGTAATAGAGAAAGTCATGCTTGAGCTATTCCTTTAAGTTTGGCTTTTGTCATCCACTTCTTCTTTAGTGTTGATGATTTTTTTTTTGCTCAAATTAGGTCTGTACCAACTTAATTTTATATGTAAATAATAAGTTTCGGGTTTAATGCGCACGAAGGTCCAATTTTCCTAAAACCATAAATGAAACGCGCCTTTAGCTCATTGATTCTAAGATTGACGTGAAAACAGTTAATGGGTCAAAAAGAGGACTTTGACCGGCTAAATGAGGCCGTCGATTTTGCTGAGTTGGCTTGCGGGATAGAGATTGGAACAGGAGAGGGTTCGATTTCTCCTTTCTTTTCTACTGACGAAAGCTGGCTTTAGGAAGAACATGATAGATTTTACCTCTCGAGGTATCGAACTCATGACCTTGAACTTGAAGGTATCTTTTACTCAACACCCAAACTAGAATGGCTGTGACCCCTCGTCATGGACCTTTAAGTCATTAACTGTTTTACGAAACTAACCCTATCCTTCTATTCATATCCAAGGGGAAGATTTCGTGTTTCGGGTTGTGTTTTTCTTAGACATTTTATGTGCCGAAAGTAACTCAACTACAACACGGTTACCCGTTTTGTTATTTTGGGGAGTCATGAATATGGCACTCGAGGTTGTGGTGTTACATTGCCATCAATTATCAATCTTTTTTGAGTTGACTGATTTCATTCAAAGATAACTCAACCCGAAGATAAATTATATATTTTTCCGTGGTCCTTTAAGTGAAATGAAAATGTTTTTTTGTTCATGTGTGTGGGTAAGGTTTTCTAGTTGTGTGAAATTCTCAACCTATTATATATATATATATATATATATATATATATATAGCAAATATATAATATCTTTGATAATCTTATATAAACATCTCGATCATTCGATTGACATGATTAATAATAGAAATTTATATTAAAGTATCATTACATTTTTGTTCTTTGTATTAATATTTTTTGTTTTATCACCTTAATTCTCTATCTTAAAGGTCGAACAATGAAGAAGAAAAGATTGAGTGGTAAAGAAGATAAATTGAATGATGAAGATATTTATGCCCAAAAACCTTATGCATTTGTCACTCAAAGATGGATGATGAAAATCTCTCATATGAAAACTCTATCTAGACCATTCTGAGGGCACGATAAGTGGAGATTTGAATTAGAAATATCATTATATTTTTATACTTTTCGTTAAATGCAAAGTAATTCAAATTTCTATCATTGAACTGGAATTTCAAATGATAAAAATATTTATGTAAGATTATGCATTAATACATGTTATACATTTAAGACCTATATATATATATATATATATATATAACAAAATGCTAAAACATTCTTAAAGATTTTGATTAGTGAGAATGATGGTTGAAATTCAAATTTCAAAAATAAAAAGTATATTGATACTTTTTATAAGCATCAATACTATTTACCTTTTATTTCAACGATCTCAACCATTATTTAAAGATTAAATGATTAAAATCCTTAAGAAGATTAGATAAAGGATGAGTATGTATGTGGACTATTTTCTCTCTCCCTAGGGGGGCGCTTTAAGGGAATAATGTCCTTTTGATATAAAAAGTTACACAAACATCTTTACTTTGATTTTTGAAATAAACTTTTAAATTGTGAATTACTTTTTTACAAAGTACGGTAGTGTTTATACATGTGGACCGTCTTCTATCTACAGGTTTCCGAATTATCGTGTCATAATTTCATTTTCACCTAAGTGTCACTGGACCACTTTTGCAGCTTTTGATATCGAATCTTATGAATCCATTCCCAAAACAGACATGCAACTCTAGCTGTCCTTTCAATTCACAGCGATGTTTTCCATCAACACCTTCACTGTTTATAATAATGGACAGAATGCTTCGAAACCTTCAAAAGGTGTCAACACAGTCACAACTTTGGACTAAAAAGTTCATGCGGTGAAACGATAAAAGAATGACTCTTGATCAGTAAACCAACCCACAGCTTCAAAGAGCCTCGCCCCTCCTTTATTCTTTTACGTACCTTCATCTTCTGAAAATGCCCCTCTTCTCTTGTACCTTCTTTTTAGAGAGATTTGATTGCATAAACGGTAGTCACTTAAGTATTTAAAAGAAGTTTACACGTCACAAAAGCTTCAAGAAGTAAAGTCTTTGAGGATTAGCAGGCATTAAATATGGTCATCTAATAAAATCATAGGATTACATACATAAAAAATCAATATACAATAATGATGAACATATCCACATCAATAACTATTATAAACAAATCATAAGAAAAATAAGGCAAACAATAATAATAAAAAACTTATTTGTACTTTCTCAAGATACAAATGCATGATAAGAACCTCCTAATTCTTTTTTTATAGAAAATATGATGGATCTCAGATTCTGGATCTGATCCATCTGATGCCTGTTTTCGTCTCATAACTGATATTGTGTAGACTTGTTTGATTCTCAAACTCAAATCCAAGCTTGGCACGTGCATACACGCATATGTATGTTCTAACCTATCTTATTCAAACTCTTTGAATAAATGTTTAAAGAGCTATCAACTATATGTAGATTTGTTTGGTCAATTAAATTATACTTTAAGACTTTTACATATATGAACAATATAATTGAATATTAAGAGGTACAAAATATGACATGAAATAAATGTTATTAATGGACATTAATTCATTACACGGAAATCTATTTTTTTATAGGCAAGCATCCTTTATACACTTTCTTTGTTATTCGTTACAATATGAATTACATGAGAGTACAGTAATGCTTATATATATATATATATATATATATATATATATATATATATATATATATATATATATATATATATATATATATATCGAGTTCTGTAAGTGAGGATCTTAAAAACCGTGAGTGCGGAGACGGAGGTTTCTTCTTATTTCAGTCTACAGGATCTAACTTCATCCTTTTGGTAGTTAAATTAGGTGAAATATTTTTTTCCTTATGTGAGAAAAGGAAGATTTACAAATTTCAAGAGGTGCACTTTTGGATCATGACAGAAGACAGCGTCGATTTGGAACACTTTAGCATATACCAATTCCTTCAGATTGGACAGCAAACGAAGCTGCATTCCAAGTTTATTAACCCCAAACAACGTTGGGAATGCCATCACTTAGCATAGTTTATGTCAACTCATACTAAAAGAGTGACGAACAGTTTAAAAGGACATACATGCATATAAGTGGCAAAAACAAGCAGTGTTACTTCTGCTATTTGTTGGAAGTTTCTTCTGCTTCGTTCTTAGGATTATAACCAGGCAGCTTCTCCTTGATCTTCTCCAGTATCCCCTTCTTCTCCTTGGCTGGCGCTCCTGCACCTTCAAGGCTCTCAGCTTCACAATGTACGACTGCATCTGCTGGCTTCAGACCGGCCGGCAGCGGAGCCACAGCCGGCGCAGGAGCTGGGTGAGTACCAGGCAGTTTCTCTTTGATCTTCTCAATGAGCCCATGATTCTCCTCCACTTGCACCACATCCCCCTTCTTATCATCGGTTATTACCATCGACTCACCGACATATTGAGGCTTCTCTTCCTCGCCGTTTATCTTCTCCTTGATCTTTTCCTTCAGACCCTTCTTCTCCTTCTTCTTCTTCTCCTCCGAATGAGCTTCTTCTTCATCACTTGACTGATCACAAGAGTCGAACGTGAGGAATAGATTTTTTCGTTAGCAGACAAAAATGAATCAAATGATGATATGATTACGTACTTCTTCATCTATGCAAGTATTTATGATCCGGTAACCTGAAAACCCCTACGGTTTTATCATGATGGTGGCGTGATATATTTATCTCTCTCTCTCTCTCTCCCTATATATATATATATATATATATATAGGGAGAGAGAGAGAAGGAGAGAGAGAGAATGTATATATACAGAGAGAGGGAGAGGGAGCCATATACGTATATATATGTATGTATCAAAAATATGATGCCTAGTGGACAACACCACCAGAGATCTATGAGTCGATTTTCATGTATTATAATTTATCTATAGGTAGTTGTCTAAATGATTGATTCCTTTCTCCTTGGAGATCATTTATACGGTTGTTTCTGTAAATGAGGCACTCGAAAGCTGCACCCGTTTTTATCTCTCTCTCTCTCTCTCACGCACGCAGAGAGACGCGCAGATGCAAACACACACAATATGTGCGGAAGAAATGAAAAGGAGATGGATGATAGTTACAGAGCTGGTGGAGCTATGAGAGCGTTGAAGTTTTTCCTTCAAACTATGAGGGTAGCCATCTACTTTCTGTCCCTCCTCTATGCCAACTTGATTGAACTCTGAAACAAGGACCACCTTTGACTCGGAAGCGGGGGCACCATGCTTCTGATGATCATCACCCCCTTCTTCCTTCTTTCCAAAGCAACCAAGAAAGTTCCTCCCTGAAACAGCTGCATCCTTGCCATTGACATGCGGATAATGATTCTCAGCCATCGTATCGATGATATAATTATGCGCAAAAAAGAGATCAAACTAGAGAGAAATCAGAGAAACGAAAATTTGTATGCGAGTGAGTGAGGAAAGATGGTGCGCTCGTCCCTGTTTTTATAGACGGAGAAATGAACGTAGGGGCGTGTTGTGTACGTGACGAAGGAGCAAGAAGAGCACAGATCGGGGATGGCCCCCCATTCTTTACCATCCTTCGAGAGAGATGATGCGTATCCATCCCATTTAAGCATGGATCGTGGGGACTGCCAGTGTTTCAACAAATATATTAGTGGCACCTGGACTATGATTGCTTTAAAATGAAAGAGATGGGCACCGACCGTGGCCGCACGAGCCACCTGGACGGCTGTGATGACCTAGAGGTTGGGGTGGCGTGACAATCTTCTTCTCGAGTAAGGAAGCCCACCCCGGGCTCCTTGTGTTGGCAGATTCTCCCGTCCTCTCCTTCTTTTAACAAGTCACATTTAAGTTTTTAGTAGTACTGTGAGCTTGTTTCTCGAGGTTTCAAAGTAAAAGATATATATATATATATATATATATATATATATATATATATATTATAACATATAAACAAAAAAACTTGCAAGAAATCAGTTCATGTGCGTACATGAATTCATGTTCTAATCTTTTTAAAGATTTGATGGTTTGATTTTAAAGATCAATGGTTGAAATTTTTAAGTTCAAAAATAAAATATATAAAATATATTTATTATTATACTTACAAGTATCAAAATAATTTTTTTAAAATTTAAATTTCAACTTTTAATTAAGCATGAATTGATGTGTACATAGACTATGCTCTCAAGAAACTTGTCTGATCTTAAAGTGAAAGATAAAAGCTTGTTTTGGTAAGACTTCACTTACTATTCACTAACTTATTTCACCAAACTTTATATTATATATAATAGTGAAAAGATTTAGCAAAATGTTTGGAGTTTCATTCATATGGGACGTGGGCTTAGCTTTGGTATAGGCATCAACCTTTGGGAAGGGAGACCAATCATCTAAGAACCAATAGTTTGCATGGCATTTCGTGTGAACCATGGATCATGACTCATACGGGTCCGGCGTGAACTTGGCTAAATTTAAACGATACAGGTTTGTGTTACACAATAAATAGCCCGGAGAAGCAGGTGGGCATGCAAGCGTTCGCAACAGAAACCTCACTGAGCCCGATAGAATTGATTCTGTGGTGTAGGAAAATGTGACTGGACGGGAGGGTCTTTTAGGGCCTCAGAAGTCAAAAGCAAGTGTTGTTTAAACTTTAAGGTGCATGGATCTCCATCATCTAAAAAGGTAAGAACTAGGCGTAGACCGGCTTAGTAACTATTTTATTATATTAAATTGCCTTTCTTCAACGGCAGGACGCTCTACAACAGTTGCTGCTGGTGGGGAGTTCGACTCCCAGGTGATGCATGTGTGGGTGCGTGTTTTAGTCTTCGGTCTCCTTTAACAAAACAAAAGAAAATTTCTTCAACTAGAGCCATGTGTAGTCACGTTAAAAACGTTCATTGAGTCCAAATAGCTTCCCGTATAACGTCAATAGTCTGCATAGGTGTTGGACACTTTTAATTGGGTTCACGTTAAAAACGTTCATCGAGTCCAAGTAGCTTTCTGTATTACGAGGATATTGGATACGTTGTCGTGGTAGTAGGAGTGGCTTAACACAAATTGAGACATAAAGCTAAAATTGGATGATATATGCAACTTAAAAATTTGGGATATGTCTAAAATTTTTGGAACCTAGAAAATTATACTGCAACGAGTTTAAAATGTAGGAGCCTAAGGTGATTGCCTTGGTGAACTTTACCCACAAGCCAACCCTGCTTATTATGAGCTTTATGAACAAGTATTGGTATTATGAATTTTCAAATGATAACCATGTCTATCTAAAGCGATGCATCACCTATGATGATAAATTTTTTCATCTCTCAACATGGTGTCATTGAATCGCACTTGTGCAATTTGTGAAGCAAGACCAACAAGTTCTATATATATATATATACACACACACATATATATTACACACACACATAAGCTGCTTCTTTTGTTAATAAGGCATGTTGTGCTCCTTATAACTTGTTTTCTGATCTTGTGTTGTTTGAGGAAGCTGTTATGTGTAAGAAGGAAAGATCTCCAAACACCTTGATTTACCTGTATGTGCCTCTGCATGTATGAGTTCTTTTCCTTTGTTTTCTTATTGTTAATGCTCCCAATACCGATTTGTGCCAGCCAAAACTTACAGAAACGATAATTAAAACGGATTCAGGCTTTTCTTAACCTTCAAACCCGATTCTTATTCTATTATCGACCCATGTACATATGATTTTCTTTTCTGGGTCATAATCATATAGATGATTTTGTCATTAGTTCGGTGTTAATTAGAGTTTTTAGGTACTTGGGAGCTTTAGTTGTAGCTTCAACAGTTAGTTGTCTCTTGAGTTACTAACTTAGCTCTACTGGTTTGTGGGTGGTATTGCTCCTTAGATCAAGCCAAAGTAAGAGCACCATTTTTTCTTATTAGTTCTGTTTAGTTGATATGACTGACAGACCGATTCTTGATTCTCACCTTCCGGATCTTACCGTCGTGCATTCTTGGAAAACCGTGTGGGTTTTTTTATCAATCCTTTGGGCCTTCATCTCCTTCAGACCAATGGATTTCATTGCATTGCACACGACCTGTGATGCATATTGCATAGGGATTGCAGATAGTTCACCAAATGACGTTTTGTTCACCCTAAATTTGAAATAGATTCTGATTGCTATTCGTTTCTCCAGTTATTCCAATTACATCCTTCACATGTGAACTGGTTTCTCGCCCAAAAAGTAAAGCAAGTGCTAATAGTTAACTCAAGATAAGGGTTGGCTTCATGGTTTTTTTTGTTTCCACATAGCTCCATCATGTCCCGTGCTAATAGCTACATAATCTAGATCATTCTCTCTTATTTCCTTCCAATATTTTTGTGTTTTTTTTCCCCTTTTTTAACATTTTTCTTAATCTAGTTTGTACCTTTTTAATGAAGCTTTCTTTGATTGCATTTCCATGTTCAAACTATCTTAAACAATTTTATAATCTCTTGGTATCACTCACAATTTGTTTAGATAACTTCCTTCCTTGTGTGACCATTCATTAATCTCAGCGTTTTCGTTTGTAGGACAGATATCTTTTGTATATTAACTTAAGTGTCCAACACTTAGAACCGCATACATTACAGGTCTAATTGCTAGTCTATAATGTTTTGGATACTGTAAAGCAATTATCAAAGTACAAGACACTTGATTATAGAAAGCAAGACTCTACACTCTTAATTGCAAAATCATCAAAATGGAGCCTCTAATACGAAACAACTTGCAACTTAGGACCACATTCTGCAATTTGTAATCTGTAGAGCTTGTTCATCTCCTGTTGGTGGAAGCTTGCCTTTCAATGGGAACATCTACATATATACAGATTGAAGAAGCTTTCTACGTGCAAAGCAGCAAGTTTGAGAACAAAATGATGTGATATTAGATATTTACTGAGGAAATCTTGGAACACATGGATTTGGTGCTGAGCCTTGGCATGCAAGTATCGTTTGATGTTGGATGATATATTCACACATCTAATATATCATTCTGTTCGCTCTCTTAAAATCGCATTTATGCACACAGTAATTGCGAATGTTAATATTTAAACTTGTAGCTTAACTCTTATTCGTTATTATGTTTTTTGGGGTTTAACGAGATTTAGATTGTTTAAACTATAATAGTACCTATCTCTTCAGAATCCTTTCATGTGCTTAAGATATGATAAAACTATTGAGGTTGAATCCCTTCTGGTGTGCTGAGAAATATGCTTCTAGCAAAATGATGCTGCGGATTTGTTATTGGAACAAGAGTGGGATAAGTGTACTTGGTTTTTCTCTAACTAGAAACAGTTTGTTTCTTACAGGAAATGATGGTTATGCCGTTCAAATTCATACATTACAGCACTTTCTGGTGCTTTATTATTCATCTCTTCTATTGCAGGTTTTGGGTGTTATATAGAGCTAAGCAAGATGACCCTGTTCTCTTGGTAATTCTCAAATCTCCCTCCCCTCAATGTCTGCTGTTGCACATTTGAAGCCTAAGATTTAAGTACATGTTTTGTGTCAGGGTTGGCGCAAACCTTGGGAGGGGCATGAAGACCGTGAGGATGAGCATGGGCTTGCCCATGAGGTAAACAATACGCACTTTCTAAACAACGCTACTTTCCTTCATATACACTGTTATATTTTTCAGGAGTTCAAATAGCATCCATCTAGTTACCATTCTCTGATTAAGAAGGAGCTGTTTTGGATATTTTAAACAGTGTTATATGTATCGTACCGTATCTACGTATCATATGGTAGAATGCTACGATATGATACATATCACCCAACCACACTTATCATGCCATATCATGCGACTATATATATAAGAGTAATTGGATGCACTCACTATTGATGTTGCTCACTCATATTTGGCCTTTATTTTTGAGGTATAAATATAATAACATTATTTTTTATTTTTTTAAAATTCATAATTTTTAAAGGTACACTTATGTTATTTAAAAGAAATATTTGGATATGATCTAATATATATAGGGAGTCTTAGTTGGAGAGCACCTATGTACTTGCATTTAATGTAAAGTAATTTGAATCTCTTGGGATCTCAAATATTAGATAGTGAAGATATTTGTACAAGATTACGAATCAAACACCATTATGCACATGAATGCATTAAATGCAAAATTATTTGAATTTCCATTATCGATCTAAGATGATCGTGTAAAATTATGTACAAAACACCATTTTCCATTATCCTACTTTAGCTGTTAAACTGTCTTCACTCGTTTCATCACACATGTCATCCTACTTTATTGGCAAACTCTTGGCTTGTTTCAGAAACTGACACAACTTTAGGGTGTGACCCTGCAAGAGAAGGGCATTTTGTTATCGAAGGGCTAAAACCCAACCCTACGAGATCGAGGGTTAATGTTGAAGAGTGACAATGGATAATGACTGGTTCACACCGTCATGAAGATGGGGCTACAAACAAAACTAAGTCCCTTGGTGAAACCCGGCCTAACCCATGCATGAAGCCTTCGGCTTAACCCAAAACTCCTCATCTTTAGAGTGATATTTATTGTTATTTGGTTCTCCTTGTGTGTAAAAACAAGTTAGATTATCGAAGAGTAATCCAATTTTTATTAGCATTGTAACTGCTGAGTTCTTTAATATCACAGTAGTGGAACAAGCAGTATTTCTCATTAGGATTGTAAAGTGAGACGAGCTAGGCGCTTGTCCCCGACTTGTCAGGGTGATTCACGAGACAAGTTTCATATTAGACCGAATAGTTTATAGGAGAAATCAACGAAGACGCTAAGCTCGTCTCATCCCTGCTTATGAGCTTGCTCAATCTGATCGAATTGCAACTTGTCAAAGTCTTGTTTTAGCTCATATACAGTAAACGTTCATGTATTCATGCACACACTTTGCAATAAGCATTGTACAAGACCAATAATGGATTCCTCACTTTTATGCACATATATATATATATATATATATATATATATATAAAGAGAGAGAAATTGGTATATGATAGTTATATCTGAACAAATCTTAATCATTTATCTTAGATCATAGAGGGTTGATATTTGAATTTAGAAAAATAAAAAGTATATATATATATATATATATATATATATATATATATATATATATATATATATATATATATATATTATGGTTGATACACCGTTGAAATTTGAATTAAGAAAACAAAAAGTACATGTGTACTCTACAAGTATATTTTATTCACATATATATCTTTTACCTTTTGAATTCAAATTTCAATCACTCATCACACACACACACACACACACTATATATATATATATATATATATATATATATATATATATATATATATATATGTACCAGGCAATGCAATGAGCTAAATTCCACTCATAATCGTACAATTGTTAATGTGTTAATAACAAATAAGGCACGCTCCTTAGGTGTGTCGATTCATTCACCTCATGAATCCGAAAATACAAGTAACAAACCACGAGTTTCATGAGATGGGCCACAAACAGAGCAAGCTCGGCTCGTTGAACAACCATAGTTCTAATCGTTTCATATTACTTAGTTTATATGAGAAACTAACCTGGACAGGACCTGTTACCGGAGCCGCACCGGTAACCGGCGTTAGTGCCTAGCACCAACCAGCCTTGACGGTAAAAGGGAACGTAAGATGACGCGCTAAGGGAACAGATATTGCGCAGCAACGTCTAACTGACGTAGAACTTAAATAAAGTTACATGACCCTCGGCTTGCTCATTTACAAGTATTTCAAAGACATACAAAGACTCTTACACGGCCCTGTCTCGCACAGGCCGGCTATGACTCGACCTTTACAGCTTCCAAAATGGACAAAGAAAGACTCTACCTATGAAACCAGGCTCGGCCTGCCCAAGAGCCCACCGAGGGGAGTTCACGCGACTATCAAAGGCACTGTCCTGCAGTCTGCCCCTTTGGCAGACTGACTCTACCCAAGGAAGCTTCACAGTAATGGGGTCGGCCCAAGGAGTTTGTCCAACGCGTCTCCTTGTCTTTCCCTTGAGTCGTTCGAGTCTTTTTCAGTATCAATGCCTTAGTCCCTTTGGTCTTTGCCTTCACCAGTTGATTCCTTGCCTAAGTCCGGTTGATCCTTGCCTTAGCCTTGTTTGATACTTGCCTTAGCCACTTGACCGTGTCTTGGAGCTTCTCTCCCTTGGAGAATCCGTGTCCAAGCTTCAACTCCCTTGGCAGCCTTAGTTCAGCCTGCAAATGCTTGACCTCTTCACTTCTGGTCATCCAACCCTTTTTATAAACTAAGGGGTTAGATAGTACAACCTTCAGTTCTGACCCTGCCTAGCTAGCCGCCCTTCTACTAGCTAGGGAATACCTCCTATAGAGCCGCCCTAGCAAGCAGATTGATGCTGGCCAGGGTACTCTACCCTAACAATGGTCCCCCCTATGCTAGTCGCCTAACTTTGGCCATGGGCTGGGCCTCTAACTCCACTCCAGGCCAGTCGGCTGGCCAGGTGACATCACTTTTGCCCAGTCTGTACTTTGCGCCCTGCTACCTTGTGGCAGGGTGTTGTTAGAGCCTACCTTCCCAATTTGGCCCAGCTGCACCCTATCAGTGTCTACGCCCTCTAGCCTTACCACTTCGGGTAAGTACAACTGCCTTGTAGTTCCGTCTTGGCCATCCCTGTGATAGTTTCTGTAGGTTGTATGACGATAGTCCTGTTTGGGCCTCCCACAAGTGGTCCCGTGCGAAACTTTTAGAGTGGTTGTACCTGTCTCTGTGCGGTGTCAGGGTGGTGCGGCTGTCAGGGTATCCTGCGGTTCATACCAACTGCCTAACTCACTCCCTAACACTCCTACCCGTGAGACCCCTTTTTGCTTTACCCTTATTCCGGTCTCACTTTGCCTTAGTACAACTTATTCAAATTTACCCTTAGGACCCCTGTTGCGCCGTCTCTTGGTGGAGTGCAGAGGAGTGTTGTCCCAGGAGCAGTGCTTTAGGCCGGTCTTCGAGTCGGGTGCCACTTCCGTGCACCAGAACAGGGTCCTTGAGGTGGCTGCAAGAGGACCCGTGGTTTCAGCCCCTGATGATACCCAATACCATTTTGACACAAACTTGTGTTGGGGAAGCCAATAGGAAGCCGCTTGTGAGATGCATAACACCAAGATTATGAAATTCAAATCTTAGAACGAGCAAGAGCCAAGTGTCCTAATCTTGATTCCTTGTTATCCTCGTGTTCCCTACTAACCAAAACCCAACAACTGCATGAATTTAGCAAATCAAGAGCATGTAGACACAAACCACATGGTTATGAACAGTTTCCAACAAAGCAAGATTCCTCTTGTTCCCCAACTATTCCTTATATAACAAGCCTCAATCCATCGTCATCTAAAAACCAACAGTAGCTTCATCTTCCAAAACACACAAGAAAGAGGGAAAACGAATGGAGGACTCCTCCTCAAACCCCTTTCATAATCGTTCTATCAGCTTGCCCACAAAATCTAACCCCATCTTAGACAGACTTCAAGAATGTCTCAGAGTTGTGAATGAATGGGAAACCAAGCCACACAGCTTGACCAGCAATGGCCTTGGCCTCCTTAAAGATTTGTATCGGTCCACTGGTGATTTCATGAGAATGGTTCAGACGCAGCAAGCTTTGATAGGACAAGAAAGTTTTGTGAGCAAGTTGGTCGATGATTTTCTGAGAATATTAGATGCGTGCGGGATAGTGAAGGATTCATTGTTGCAGATGAGGGAGCACCAACAATCCCTTCAGTCGATGTTCCGACGAAAGGATCAAAATCTTTCTTCTGGCATCTGTAAGTACCAATGCATGAGAAAGAAAACGCGAAAGGATATGATAAAATGCACACAATTGCTGAAAAGCATGGATGGTCATGCAGCTTCTTCAACGGATTACAAGGCTGATGAAATGCTGAGAGATGTGAGGGCCAGTACGATCTCTGTATTGGAGATTCTTACTTCGGTTGTCTCGGCACACAACTCATCCAAATCGATCTTCTCGAGGTTGAGATCGTTGAGTTCAAAGAAATATGATGAAGAGAGCGGAAATAAAATTGAGTTGCTGGATCAGGTTCTATTTGTCATCCTTGGCCATTCATGCAAAGTGGATCAGGACAGTGTTGAGTCTGCTCAAAGGCTAATGGGTAGCTTGGACGATTGTTTGAGGGAAGTTGAAGATGAACTAGAAAGCGTGTCTCGGTGCTTGATCAATGCAAGAGTCTCCCTTCTCAACATCTTGATGTGCTGCTAAGAAAATAGAAATGTCTCTATACCTCAACATCCGAATTTTAGTGGATGGCTACGGAACATATAGCATTATCCTCAATTTTGTACATACACACTACGAACATTCTGTATAATGAAGTTTTGCTTCCTCCAGTGTCATTTCTTACGAAAATCTCTCTCTCTGTCGTGTGCGTGCTTGCGTGTTGTTTGTTTTAATGTCGATTCGGAGATAGGAAGGAATACTGATTTTCTAAGGGGATGTATCGCTGGCCTTAATCTGAAAAAACCTACATCAGAGAACGTCTGTAGATTGGCTTCAATAATTTTTCCGAGTATAAAAACGGAAAATTTCTGAATGTGCATTGTGCTAGTCTTGCAAATGAAGAGTTTCCAGTATAATTAAGAATCTGTAACACCATTTACAACTGAAGATTTCTTACATAAGCTCGGATTTAGTACCTGAATCTCTTCTGTATGTGGCACCTCATTCAGTGCCATGACATATCCCAGGGTTGTTCCATGATATCATGGCCTACGGATTCAACTGTGACGGATATGTCATGGAAACTTGTATCATAATCACTTCCAAACAGAAATATATTGAACAATATCACCACATATACCACTTTTATATAAATATAAAATCAATATTGAATTTTGCTGTTCTATCACTAGCTAGAGACCCCGAAGAAATATGTTTCTCTCAAGACGTTCTCAGAATACCATTCTTATCTGAAATTATTTACCACAGAAGCAGGAAACTGAAGGCTCCTCAGGAAGGGTCACTTTGAGCAAAGAATAGATGTAAATGTTTATTGTAGCGTATGACATACATTTCAAAATTGGCAGAAGCAGATCAAGGACAACATGATTTAGCAAGTTGGGTCACAGAAAATTAGTTAAACTGCTTCTTTGTGTATGAATCATATCGAGTTGGCATAAGTAGAGGATCATCATTATTGCGCCCTCGTGTAAACTTTTGTTTTTAAATGAAAAGCTTATATTTTTTGACGCACACTAAACTCTGAGCAATTGGTACCCCGTGCAGCGAAAAGGAAAACCATTTCTTTGCACGTTAGAAGTAGAATTTTAAGTGTAAGACTCCTTATTTTAATCAGATGGACGGTGTTAATGATTAATTAATCACGTTCATCAGAGGACACGTTTGTCTTGCATTGAACTAACTCGGTAGATTCATTCATCCCGGGAGTCGATCTCCCCAGCAGGAGCGAAGGCGTCAAAGCGCCCTGTAGTTGAGGTAACGCTCTGGATGCTGCATGGGGACAAATTTGAATTCAAAGTTACTGTCTGCATCTACTGCTTTGATGAACGACACATTGGCTCAGGGACTTGTCTGTGCCGTTTAGCAGCAACCCGAAACCTGGCACGAGTCCTAGCCGTATATCTATCCAACAGCAGCCCTGTGGACCCATAAGAGTGTCCTAGCAGTATATCTATCCAACAGCAGCCCAGTGGACCCATAAGAGAGTGTTTGATTCATCTATCATGTGGGTAGGACCTATCATTTCAAAAACTAGGATACCAAGTCGATGAAAGACTTGTTTTGACTTAAAATGTAGTCTATGCCAAGGAGTGGGCCACAATACCAACTTCTGACTTCTATCCCTCTTCTTTCTCACAATCTCTCAACATTTGACACAACTCTCTTTCTACCAGTGCTCTTCTTTGTGACGAGCTTCGAGTGAAGCTCCTCACAGATGACGTCGACCGAGAGAAGGTCGTCAATGCGCACAATACTCTCTCTCTCTCCCTGTTCGCATTAAGTTTTTTCATTTCTCTCAATGAAGCGGTGCCACCAAAACTCACCACCATCCAACCGCCATTCAAGATACGTTTTTTTTTTCTCTATGTGCTCTATCTTTTTTTCTCTCACTCTTGTTGATCTGCGTCTACATTGCAAACTATTCACAGTAACTTCTCTCTCTCTCTCTCTCTCTCTCTCTCTCTCTCTCTCTCTCTCTCTCTCTCTCTCTCTCTTTTAACCATTTCTTCTTCTTCTTTTGTTATTGGGCTCCCAGTTACCAATGGTAGAGAAATGGAGAATTCTTGCCTGATGTCCTCGTCAATAGGGGAGAAACGAGATGGTAGATCTCGCAAAGAACAGAAGACAAAGAACCTTCTGAATACAACAGAAGTGGGAAAATGGTGAAATTCTTTTGTTTTTGTACTTTCGCGTGAACTGGGTATGGTAATCTCGCAAATTTATCTCATCGTACGTAATTGCTTGTTGCTGGTATAAAGGGGTCATGAGAAAGTCAAACGCGAAAGTTCTGCATGGTTCCGAGTGCCAATTTCAAGTAAGAATTAAACATGGAACCATCAATGGTCCGTACCATGATTTCTAGTTTCATGTGAACATGAAACTGCAAAACTGTAGTTTCAGTACTGAAATTCTAATACCGTGAAACAAACACACCCTAAGTATTCCTATTTGTGAGGTCCGATACATGTCACATGGTAAGAATCTTGATTACCTGGCTCACTGATTTTTCCTTCGTCTTCAACCTCTCAACGCATTAAGAAGAGAGCGCATCTGTGGTTCTCAATTTTCTCTTTTATTGGTGCCTTCTACTTTCGATATATATGAATTTATGTTCGACTTGAGACGACCAGAACATGGAGTAATTGAGAAATGAACTGCTACTTGTCTACTGAAAGAAAACACTTTCTAAAATTTCCTGCTTCCAAAGAGCAGACAATGGACTGAGTGACAAGTGGGGATTATTTATGATACACACATCATGCATATTCTCAAGAAGAACATGGCATATGCACAAATCCAGGCATCTGATTATGTTATGCGATTTAGTTACATATTGAATAAAATAACATTTTATCATGTTAAGTTACATAGCAGCCCTAAGCAGACTTTTCACTTTTCAGAAGCTCATTCTTTAATGTACAGAAGACTGGTAATCACATTTGATTTTTGATGAATCACGCTAATATGTTGGTCAGTCAAGGAGCACGATACCCAACTCATTTCTCTCTCCTCTCTCTCATATTCTCAAACATACGTGTGTGTTTGCTTGAAGTCAACGGGAAGAAGCCATTGCAGAGCCACCAACTCTGTTAGACATTACCTAGACAAAGCTCGTAAATCAGCAATATGCACATCTGGAACCGATTAAACTAGCTTTGCCAACCTTGACCAATAATCCATTAGCTCCACAACCCCAGATATCATCATCTCTTCTGAGGATTTCAACTTCATAACAAATAAGGAGAGAATAAAGGAGGAAAAGGATGGCAGCTTCTGTGGCCAACACCTGCCATACTCTGTCTACTAGCCTGCCTTCAACATTTCATCCCAGTTTGATTCAAGCGAAGGAGCGAGTGACTCACTAGCTTTGAGAAAAAGCAGCTTCTAAAAGGCAGGAATCGATCACCTCACAGAGTTGTACGTTTCCACTATTGTCTTTAGGCAATTGCCTTTCACTAAGCAATCCCTGCGCGGAGAAGAGGATTTCGTGATCGATCAGTTGATGGAAACATACGAAGCTTTGTTAGATTCCTGCGGAACAGTTGAGGATTCTTTCTCACAGTAGAGGGAGCAACACCAGTGCCTCAGTTCTCTGGTGCGGCAAAGATCTGCATGAGGGCCTTGTTCTCTACCGCAATATGCGAAAGAGAATGAATAAGGAGATGACCAAATGCTTAAGATCTCTGAGGAGCACGAAGACAAAGAGATCTGCTTTAGATGATGATCATGGTGCAGTTGGTGGCATCCATAAGTGATGTCAGAGACAGTACAATCTCTACACATGAGCTTATTATTGCAACCATCTCCCAGAAAACGGCATCACAATCTGTACTTTTGAAATTAAAGTTATCGAGTTCGAAAAGATGTGATCATAAGAATGAAGGCAGAAGTGAGATCGACTGATTAAATTGAAATTGAGGCGTGTCTCTAAGTCGAGGAAGATGACACAGCCAACTTTGAAGTTGATCTGGAAAGACGGAGCATGCACTTAAATCTTTGAAGCAAGAAACACTTGAAATTACAAACCGAGGCGGATTACGTACTAAGTTCTTGAATAGGATCTAGTATTCTACGTCTGTGTAGCGAGAAGTGCTCTAACTACTGTTGAGTTCACTTGATAAGAGGAAGCGATATTTGCCTGGTTATGAAAGTAATATTGCAAGGACAGAAGGTTTTGTCTGCAACGAGTTTGTATGATATCGCTGAGCGAAATGGTGCAACGTTGCAGGTAGGAAAACACTTGAACCCCGCACGATCAAGAATCTGTTGGACTGAAAAGCTTGAGTTTTATTATGAGCTAATGAAACAATACCGAACTAATATCAGAAACGGTTATAGAAACTCGCGGCAGCTGCTTCAGGGCATGCGTTACGATGCACTCCTCTTTAGGCTTAACTCGCTACCGCGTAGCCTACTTTCTGGATGCAAGCGAAGAACGATGAGTTTCTCACAATATACAACGAAGTCTTCGTTGATTTGCCATGCACAAACACAATCAACCCTCGACGATCGATGGTGGTCAAAATGATAAGTCTTTGTTTCTCTTTCTGCGCACAAAAGAGAATGAACTGAAATTGCAAAATATGCTCTACAGAAGTCAGTAAACGGTAAGGGAGTGAGCATTTCCAGTGTGAACCACGCATCTGTTCAATGATCATCCTTATATAGACATGATGAAGATCTGAGTTCTGTTACCAGTTGCAACAGATGTGTATGAGAAGGAACTCTATTTTTCCAACAGAAGATCCAACTGTCGGAGTGGGTAATCAAATTTACAGCAACATCTTAGTGATTTTCCTCAAGAAAAGAAGGATGGCGTTTCACCTGATAACCACTTTACCTGTTAAACTTTGTCCCGTTTGGAGATCTTTCATGAAGAATGAGTTTCCCGCAGAACCTTATGAAGACACACTATGAACTATTGATCTCCTTTAAAACTTGGAGAAAGAAATCTAATATGGTTGCACTTTTATTTGATCAATTTTCCTTTATTTTGTATTGTACTTGTGCTCCTACTTTCAAAGGCAGAGCATAGTGTATAGTGTAAGATGAGTCTCTCTCTCTCTCTCTCTCTCTCTCTCTCTATATATATATATATATATATATATATATATATATATATATATATATATATATATATATATATATATATTAAAGAGAGATAATATATAAAGAAAGAGTTTAAATTTAGAAACCGATGAAAATAGAAAACTACAAGCAATCCATCATCTCCACCACTAATTGACATAATTATAAGTGAAGATTTGAATTAAAAAATACCAATCTACTTCATTATGTTTTTAATGTTTTATTGCCTCAACTGTTCATCTCAAGAACGATTGGATCAATGTACTTTTGTGATGGGGATTCCCTAAATCTAAACTCTCTCTTTGTCTCTATGACCATTGCAATGGGTTTTATTCTTTAATAAAGAATGGCATTTATTTAAGAATGATAGGATCAAAGAAAACTTTTAACTCGTTTACATAGAGAGTCGGTAAACAAGCCAAATGAATTCACGAGAGCTGTTTATTGTGTCTTTAACAACTCAAAATCTTGTTCATTTTCAGGTCATTAACTTGTTGGGGCCAAAGAAACACGGATCGAATATGAGCTGCATTTGACAGGCCAAACGCGAACTGTACCTCAAAGTTAAGAATGCAGCTTCTCACATATATTTTCACTAATCTTGAATTTTAATTTGAAACATAGTTAAAAATCTTATTTGATGTATTTTTCCAGAAACACTATACTTAAGCACACAAGCTTACATGAGTCACCAAATTAAACACACATTGTTTACATTCCTCCTACAACTTTATGAGCCTAATTGGGTTTTGTTCATTTATATCATGGGATGAACTAGGGAACAAGCACACCATGAACTCAAATGAGCAAGACAAGCCATCGTGCCTTTTTTACCAGGCCTGCTTTCATCATTATGTTGCATTATATGCTACCGGATATAAAAGACGTATTTTGATAGAATTCTAGAATTTTATATATATATATATATATATTTATTTATTTATTTATTTATTCCAATTAACCATATCGTTCACGCGATCATGCGTATCATCGACGCAATTAAACGGTCACCCGTTTTCTGAGAAGGTGAATTTTGGAGAGAGAGAGAGTCGGTGAGAGTTAACAGTTGAGTCGGTCGTTGAGGGAGCGCGGCAAGCGTCATTCGAACGCGACTTTGCCACGGAGAGAGTTATGTTGCCGATGGGAGGCATTGCTTCCGGAACCTTCCTGGATCTGCGCCTCCTTCGACGTAGAGATTCCCCATGCCGCCGGTCACCGTCGTTCACTTCACTTCTCACGTTCTCTACACCAGCAGCAATGCCTCCAGATCGTCCCAACTGGCGAATTTCTAGGTTCCAGCGTCTTCCCGCCGCTTTCGTACGGTCGATGCCGCAGGGCGGCGGTGGTTATGCTACATTGCCCTACTGCGCAGAACCGATACATGCGAGCGGCTCCCCTGGGCTATCCTTCTCCGGTTCAAGCGTTTAGGCCCCGCCCTTCCTGTCACTCTCGCCTTCCGTCTGACGTGCCATCGATTGGGCTTCGCATCCGGCTTTCATCGTCCCAAGGTACGGCTGGTTTTTGTCTGTCTCTTCTCTTCTGTTTTCCGTTCTCCGTGCATTGTTTGACGCTTCAATTCTCTTAACGTAGATCGTCCTTTAATGGGTTTTCGCGGTCGTTCATGGCCCACGGTGCAGGAGACGTGTTGGGTGAAATATCAAAGTGGTTGATTTGTACTTTGAGTGAAGAATTAGGAATAAATGTTCAATCCGAGTGATTTATCCTCAAGCTATCAAGTAGAAATGCCTAGAGTTCGTCTCGATTTTTGATGGTTGGATGCGTACCTTGAGCTGCCAGGCCTTGCATAATTCCTGCTTGAAACAAAGTAGGGAACGTAGGAAGCTTTAGGGCTCAAATTTAACACCACATGTTTCTGCTTTAGTCATTAATTTCTTCATCTTTACCTCATTAAAATGTATACTAACAGGAGTTCCTTTGGTGAAACCCCCATTGCTTTGGCCATTCTGACCCAGATATCTTCTCATACGGGTTTGCTTTAGAAGGGTCGACAGAGTTTGAGTTTATCTTGAAAGGTTTGCTCTCAGTTTTTTTTATCTGTTCTCATTGTCGTTGTTGTCTTTAGGTCCTAAACTTGTGGCGTTTCTTATCTGTTCTTGTTGTCATTGTGGTGTCTTTAGGTCCTAAGCTTGGTGGTGTTAACTATATATCAGTGGACCTTTTCTATTTTTAATAGTAAGCTCTGATGCTGATATACACACACACACATATATGTATGTATGTATTATATATATATACATACATATTATATATATGTATATTTCGGTGTATCTTTTGTTTTTTTAATAGTTCAAGAGCTTTCTGATGCTGATATATATGTATGTATGTACAAATGAGTGTATGTACGTATGTATGTATTTATTAAAAAGTTCCGTTTATCTGTCATGAGATAAGAGTAAGACAGCGGTGGCGCTGCTCTGCTCTCAGTAAGAAAATGTTTTCCAACCAAAAACACGTGTATCACACGATACGGGCTGATATAGACAGATACGGCTTGATACTCTGTAATACAGTATTATACTATATCGTATCATCCTTACCGATGTACCCCTTGGTTGCTGAAAACCAATGACAATGTTTTAAACCAAGAACATGTGTATCACATAATACACGCAGTAAGAAAATGTTTTCCAACCAAAAACATACACGATACAGGCTGATATAGACTGATATGGCTTAATACTCTGTAATACAGTATTATACTATATCGTATCATCCTTGCACCGATGTACGATATGATACAGTATGATATTCATCATGAACTCGTAATCTCTTTTCCTGTATACATTTTTTTCTTCTCGAACTCATGTAAGGTTTTCTTCATTCTATGTGTTGAATTTTTCTGCTCTGAAGCTATGGGCCCCCATCTCAACTTTTTGCGTGGCCTGCAATTGTTCTGTTCTTGGATGTCCATTGTTTATATCGATAGTTGATCATCTGTAACCTTTAATTCTAATGCAATGCTTTGGAAATGGACTTTATTTGGGAAAACAAAAAAAGCTCTCATGTAGCCATGAATCATGCCTAATATGTTATACCTAAATGTCATGCTTTGGGGTGCTGCAACCAGCTGCTGAATGTCGGTACTTGGAACCAATAACATTTGGGCCTTATGATTGTTTTAGATTCCAAAATTCTAGCATTCAGCACAGTGAAACATAGATTGGTAATGGTTCCTCCTTGGACAGTCAGCCTTGTAATGAATGCCTACGTCGAGTCTTTTCATCTCTTTGAATATCTGCATTTGTTTTTTCATGCTGAATCCACATCCGGTCATCATCCTTGAATTTTTGTTTTTAACCTTCTGCATTTTCTGGTAATTCAACAAAGTATTTCCCTTTCATTTCCTTCTCATCTTGTCTTTTCTCTTTTTCGTACTCTCAATGTGTTTTTTTGTTACAAGAGGAGGCGGAAACCTAACACACACTACATATGCCCCCTCTGGGAGTCGAACTCCCCACCAGCAGCAACGCCGCTAGAGTGTCCTGCTGTTGAGCTAACGCTCTTGGTGCCTATCTTCAGTGTTTAAGACCGATTTTCTGGTAATCTTAGGATGGGGATTTGGTGACTTATTTTTTCCCTCTGGTTGGTCTTTCTTATAACTAACGTGGCAATTTGGTGGAAGCATTACCTTTTCAATTTCATGGCGTTTGAAACAATTTTTTGTGCAGGTAGCTGGCAGAAATGTTCCCCATTATTTCTCATTTAATTTTTTTTATTTACGAGCTAAGGACGTTCTTTGTTCTGCGTCTTCTGGTATTTGAAAAATATATTCTGGCTGGTGGCACATCTCAAATGGATATTGGCAGAGTACTGCTATTAGATAGACATGGCTAGTTTGTAACTGGCTTGTGCTGGGTTCGAAACAGGTCAAAACCCAAACATATTTTGGTTGGTCAACACGCTGTTATCAACTTATCAATTTTTTGCTTTTTCCTTAAGTTGATCAACATTGAAGTGCTAGGATGGAAATATAAGAACATTTTGTAGATGGTTTCTTACAGGCTCGGTTTCTTACCAACTTTGTTCAAGATTCATATGTTTATTTGACTTAGATGAACTTTCCTGCCTCGGTTCTTACCAACTTTGTTCAAGAATTCATATGTTGAAAATATATTTGACTTAGATGAACTTTCCTGCTGGTTACGCGCTATGTCGATTCTACATTGAGTCGAGGCAGGCCATCCGTCCAACCCAAAATTTGGGATGTCAAGCTCATCCCAAACGATTCAATAGGCCAGTCCCCGAAATAAACAAATTTGAAGATCTGCCACTGGATATGGATATGGGTATGAAGCTTTTCTGTGGTGGCTGTGGTATACGAGTCTCTTTTCATAATCACGTAAATCTTGTCTCCTGTATTTTGAGTGAGTTCCTGCGTTTCGATCTTTTTAGTTTATACATCATTTCGCGGACAGGTTCTCCAAATTCATGTGTTGTGCTGTCACATCTCTTTCGGAGAAAGCCAAGCCAGCCGATTCACTTTAGAATTCGTGACAGAAACTGAGCAAAGATTCCATTTGCTGCCTCGCTATCTTTGTAACTGGAGGTATGGAAAGTATCTCAGTTGCTTTCGACTCCAACGCTAAATATAAACGGTGAAGTATTTCATAAAAAAGCTTTGCAATATTTAAGCTCATCTCTTCTCTGGACTACTAATATGAACCAAAACTAGCAGATTTGTCATGGAAAATAAGGATTGATCTATACGAACTTTGGTTCTTTAATTTGCTCAAAGGCTCCAAACCCACCCCCAATATTGTAATTTCATGTATTGGAAATATCGTATATTGGATGCAAACTTGGGTGCAGAAACCGACATAGATGCAGCCATAACAATATAATATATGTGTGTGTAACAAGTTGGTCCACTGTGATTATAAAACGAATTTAAAATGGTTGTGGCGCTCTTGTGGCAGGATACAAACTTAGCATTGCGAACTTCTTTTTAATCAATATTTAGTCTTTGATAAAGTCCTGGGACTTATAATATGTCAGAGTCAGACGAAGTTCCTGAGCTATAACCAATTGCAATTGGGTGCCAACTTACTGTGAAACAAGGACAGGGCAATTTTATAGTTAATTAAGCGATCTTTTCTGTAGGCCATGGACGTAGTCGTCCCTTCTGTGTCTGAGAGAATGGGTTATCAATATTATTATTTACTAAGAAGACCCTGCTATTGATATGCAGTGTGTCTTCCTCTGCTGGTAGAGGCGTCAACCAGTCGTAGCTGGTTTAGCATAGGAAAGTTGTGTCTGGGTCCTTAATAAAAATATAAAATACTAAAATGCCTTTGGAGAAAGTATAAATTTAATACGTAATAACTCCATTCTTCTTAATCCAAGAAAAGGTATAATTTGAATGTTTATGGACCATATGGGAACAGGGGTTAAATCAAGGTCTGTCATAAATTTAAATTCTGGCTCCAATCCACGTAGTGGATCGTTTCCTTTTCAATCTACCTAAAATCTGATGTGGGTCGGGTTACAACAACAACTAAGCCTTTATCCATACTTGATGGAGCCAGCTATGTTGATTCTTTGTTCCTATAGAGTGTGTGTTATGCTAAAAGTTAACTCAACATAGATCATTCTTTATTGCTTCTTATCTTTTAACATTTTTACAATCTAGTTTCTCATATATTTTGCTCGAGGCTTCTTTTGGTTTCTTTGTACATATCAAACTCATCTTAAACTATTCTTTCTTATTTTATTGTTTATTGGTAGCACTTTACTTTTTTGTGCGTCAATCGAAAGTATCCGTGCATCTTCAAAGCAAACTTCCAACTGCCGAGGCATGCAACAGGTATCTATGGTTAAGAAACCTAAGAACCGATTAACTACTTTAGTATCTTCAAAAGAAAATTGAAATTTCATTAGCATATTGAAATATTCTCTCTTGTCGGGATGAAACTGCCTGTTAGCCTTTAGAGCAGGGTAGTGCTTGAGATGGTGGACGAGAGAATGATAAAATCATGGCGCGGCCGAGAGGTAAAGACAGATTTGAAAATAACTTGACAAGAAGTGACGGGTTCTGGAAACATGAATTTCCTTCCTGATTTGGGAGCATGGAAACTGGGACAGTTTCACAGATGAAGAAGTTTAATTTCGATCAAGGTCCCCTTTGGAATAATGGTAGTCAATTCTGAGGTATAAATTATGTGATAGGTATTAAACGGGCCATTAGCAGTCTTATATTATCTTTTTCTTTTTCCTTTTTCTAGTTACAATGGAGAGGGCGAAGGTAGGTGTGGGTGTGTCATTTTGTGAGTCGAGTCCAATGTCAGGTGAACTAAAGTATCGGATTTTCTTTCAAAGAAAATTTAATCTTGCCCACTTTTAACATGCTTGCGTATTGTTTTCGAGTATAAAAAGTTTTGAGAAAGCTAAAAGAGCTCGTTTGTACTAACAACCCCAAAAAGCGATGTGTGGGTATGAGAATGTACTGGAGCTGAGTCCCACTCCGAGTCGTGATTCGGTAGGTTTACCGTATCGCCAACGGGACCAATCAAGGGAGAACCCCCCCCACCTTACCTGATATAATAAATAATTCTCCCTTTCTTAAAGCCAACCACCCCTTTACGAAAGAGGCAGCTGCATCAATGGCTTCCTTTGCTACCTTCCGTCTTCCTCCCCCACATCACCAGCTCCTGATACCATCATCTTCATCGATCCATCTCAAATCCTTGATCCAAACACAGCAAAACCCTGTTTCTTCATCTCAAAGGCCGCTGCCGACGTTCCTTTCAAAGATCAACTCAAGAACAACAACAACAGCCAACGCTTTCACCACCGGAGCAGCAACCCAGAAACTGGAACCAAGAGAAGAAGAGCAAGAGGACGAAGAAGAAGAGGTCGGTCAGAGGGTGAAGGAGGACCCGGATCTTGGTCTACCCGAGAGATGGCGAGAGATTCATGGGAGCTGCGACTGGCAAGGCCTGCTGGAGCCATTGGACCCGCTTCTCAGGAAGGAGCTGATCCGATACGGGGAGATGGCCCAGGCCTGCTACGACGGGTTCGATTTCGACCCGTTCTCCAGATACTGCGGCAGCTCCAAGTATAACCGGCGTCACTTCTTTGAAGAGGTTGGCATACCGGATTCGGGTTATGAAGTGACCCGGCATCTCTATGCCACATCCAACATCAACCTTCCCAATTTCTTCCGGAAATCCGTCTTGCCTAAGATCTGGAGTTCCCGTGCCAATTGGATCGGGTACGTTGCCGTCTCAGATGATCTGAGCCGGTTCGGCCGCCGCGACATAGCTGTCGCCTGGCGTGGAACGGTGACCAAACTGGAGTGGCTTGCGGACCTCATGGACTTTCTCCAGTCCGTCCGGCTCCCGGGTCATCATAACCCGAGTCCTGATATCAAAGTAGAATCTGGGTTCCTGGATCTTTACACGGATAAGGACCCGGATTGCCGGTTCTGCCGGTTCTCGGCCCGGGAGCAGATCCTAGCAGAGATCAAGCAGCAGGTGGAGAGCCACGCTGGGTCTGGTGAGGAGATGAGCATCAGCATCACGGGTCACAGCCTGGGCAGCGCACTTGCAATCCTCTCAGCTTTCGACATTGCCGAAATGGGCCTGAACAAGCTGCCGGACGGCCGTGTTGTGCCGATAACGGTCTTCTCCTTTTCCGGTCCCCGTGTCGGCAACCGGAAGTTCAAAGAAAATGTGAGCAATTGGGAGTCAAAGTTCTCCGAGTGGTCAACGTTCACGACACCGTGCCGAAGGTGCCTGGCATATTCCTAAACGAAAGACTTCCTAACGTGCTGCACCGAGTAGCCGATGCACTGCCTTGGGGGTACACCCATGTGGGCACCGAGCTCAGGCTCGACCATACCATATCACCCTTCCTAAAAGAAACCACCGACCCTACATGCTTTCATAATTTGGAAGCCCACCTGCATCTACTTGACGGCTACCAGGGGACTGGGCGAAGGTTCGTTCTGTCGAGCGGGCGCGACCCAGCCCTGATCAACAAGTCTTGTGACTTCCTCAAGGACCACCATATGGTGCCACCTTTCTGGAGACAGGACCAGAATAAGGGGATGGTCCGGAGCCCAGATGGAAGGTGGATACAGCCCGAGAGGTCGAGAATTGATGAGCACCCACCTGATACAAGCGACCACCTTAAGGCGATCAAGTTGCACTCTGACTGATTCCCGTTGAAATATAAATAAAAGAAATGGATTTGAGATGGATGGTTGAAGTGATAAAATAGAAATCATTTAATGCGTATAGTACTTTTAATTTAAATTTTTATCTTTGATTGTATCAATCAAATGGTGAAGACGATGAGTTCGTCCTAAATTTCTAATTGTAGGTTTTTTTTAATCTAGACTTTCTCTCTCTCTCACACACACACACACGCTTGTTGAGTACTACCCAATTGCAGGTTCTTACCTTTCAAGCAGATCCACGACACAAAAAACTCTTCAAGATTTCAATTTCTAGCGGAACCCATGATAGATGAAAATTCGATGACCCAAACGAAGGTTATGAGGAAAAACAATATGAACATCTTTATTTAAAGGAAATAACAGAAAAAAACTACTGAAAATTGTTCGTTATAAGCAGCTGCGTGTAGCTCTTTCACCTTAGTTAGTTATCACAATTGAGGAAGAGAAACTCTGGCTTCAACTATTCCAGTGCACAGCATTCTCATTCACTAGAAATCTTCGAACCTGGAAGAAGGGTGGGGGAAAAATAAGTCCTTGGGTTCTCAATGAGTATATTGGCAGGAGTATCCAAATCCATCCAAGGGCTGTAGACTAATAATGAAGGGTCATGCGTGCAACCCAAGTTCCTCATGGGCATCTGCAATGCTGGCAATTTACCCTTGAATGAGTTCTTTGGATCTTGAGTAATGATTTCTGCCAACACACTTGCTTCCTCTTGGTATTGATCAATATTAAACTTAGAAGATGCGCTCCATTGTCATTTTCGATCTGATTTTCGTCACCGGCAGTATTAGTCACAAGGTCCACACATGGTGAAAAAACCTGCTCTGGAGAAGAACTGCTTTGGGTCATGGAATGAGTCCCCTGCTTCATTCCTCCTGTCCTTCCGTCAGCTCGTTGTTTTAATGCCTTAAGAGGTGTTGCCTTTTGATAAATCTTGAATAAAACTATGTCCTGTTGATACACAATATATATGATAAGAAACAATGACCTGCATTTATATTGATTACATGCAGCAAACTACGGTATAAGAACCTTAGGATAGATGCAGTCATCTGGCTTCCTATACTCTTTCATTATCCAGTTAGTCTTGCAACCTTTTGGAGCTTTACCCTTGTATTAAACCAGAGTCTTCCTAAGCCCAAGGATGCACTTTGGGTCAGCCACGGTCTGATCACCCGGTCTGACCCAGTCACCTTCCAATACCCGCTCTTCGCGATTCGGCTCAGCCTCCTCCCGTTCTGCTTCTTATCTCTAGGAACAAAGAAGTACCATTCTCTCTCCTGGAGTTGTTCTAATCCTAATTAATTAACATAATCATTACTTCATAAACAGAGAATTAACGAACATAAAATCATGTGATATCCAAACATGACCAAGAAATTAAGCGAGAGGAAAATACCTGGCAATTCCCAAGGACAATAGGCATACAAGTCTAGTGTTCGCATTATATCATAACGAAGCCTCTTTCCTAGTGCAACTCGCTCAAGGTAGTATAGCTCAAGAGCCCTTCCTCAGTGGGGTGGAATCTAAAGCCAGGGAGGCTCAGTTCGTTTGCATCCATGTTGGGGATTGTCTGTTGAAGGCAGACGTATGGACACTTTTATAGTGAAATATGGAACGAATGCAAATAGTTCCATTTTATTTTACAAGTATGAATGGCATTTCTTTTTCCACCAGTCTTTCTTAGAAAGGAGATGATAGAACAAGAATCCAATGGAGTCCACGCACTAAGGTCTGTACTTAAGAGGATGTAGACAGAAGACTACGTAATACTCTTTGGTCTTTCTACGGGATGGCCTTTACGCTTAATTCGAAGAACCAAGGACTCTCTCTCTCTCCACATTCACAAGTCTTTCGGAAAGTCAAAATGAAAGTTCTGTATGAAAAGGGTGTGTCCACATAACACCATTAATGTAACACACACACACACATGTATATATTGTGCTCTACATGAAAGTGCACAGTTGGTAGGTCATGGATCTGCAGGACCCAAAGGTTAGGACCTTACCTCATGACCTATACTGAGCTTTTGGTTTATGGAGGAGTTATGATGCCGGCAAAGATTCAAACTCTTAACATGAAATCCAATATACCATCAAATCGTTGGAAAATGAAAGGAAGGAGACCGGTTCCTATTTACAATATAAGGGAAGGAATAAGAATATAAAAAGAAAAAGGCTGCAAAATTTTCATGATAAGCCTCATATTTTTATCGTTAACCTGATGTCCGGCAGAACCTTCCTTAGCTCCTTGGTTTCAAACCATCTGAACATGAGCAGCATTATCTCCAACACCAATTGTCCGAATGGAAAAGGAAGAACGTCCCTTGATTGCCAACATTGCCTTTTATGTGAGAGCCTGTGTTGGTTCTTGTGGAACACATTTGATTGATACATCCAAGAGAAGAGCGCTTTGTCATCAGATAGTGGCAAAGGCTTGTGCTGGAGTTTCTGCGTTTACTTGACATGCAAACTTGTTTTATGTCATGAATTCTTCAGTAACATGTGCGTTCCTTTCATCATGATTTTGTAATTGATTTTTGTATGTCATCTCTCTCTCTCTCTCTCATGCGCACGCTCGCACGTGCATAGGGCCCTTACTTGGGGCGGGCTCGCAGGGTTGGGGAACCTTCCTCACAGGATGGTTGGTTCTAAAGTTTAAGGTAAACCACCCCTAACCCCATGGTATATATATAAATATATATGAGACCCATTCATACTTAAATCAACTTAAGTATTTATACCATTCGATTTGCATGATTAATCGGTAGAAATCTAGCATAGTTCTCTCCACCCAAAAACCATTCAAACGAGCTATTCGTTCTACCCAAAAGAATTTCTAGATCCGTCACTGAAAACTCTTATGATAAACATTTGAGTTACAACAACTTCGCCTTATAAGCATGCTCAAACGTGGTGTGCTTGCTGCCAATTCCTTCGTTCACCTCCTCCACCATGTAAGCACCTTCCATTCTCGTTATTTTAGTTGGTATTCTTCACCTTCATGTATTGCCATAATGAGAAGGGGTCTAATTCGATATGATATTAGGTGTGCTTCAGGGTTCACTTCTGCAACCATCGTACGCCCAATTACCGGTGGCAAAACCATATACCGGACATTGGGGGCATTAGCCTGTTGAAAACGTGATTGCACAGCGAATAATACAAAATATCAACACAAGATAAAGAGGAAAAATGGAGATCAGAGGAGGAAGCGGATCTCTAATGGAGGCCCCCCCTCTGATCTCCATTTTCCCTCTTTATCTTGTGTTGATATTTTGTATTATTCGCTGCGCTCAGGTTTTCAACATGGTATTAGAGCATTACTCACAAACACATCTGAGTAGAGACCAGATTTGATTGCATAGTCATGCATTTGCGAAGACTCTTTTAATGCACCTAACCTCGAACAAGCCTACAAGATGCTCGCTAACACGAACTGGTTTGGCTTCTCATGGGCTGCCTGGAAACGAGAGAAGAATCGGAAAGCTTCTTTTCCATAACTATGTTGAGAAAACCTAGAGATAATCATTGACCATGATATGAGATTCCTATGCGACATTCTCTCAAACACTTGGCGTGCATCTTTTAAACAACTGATTTTAGAGTACAAATTAAGGAGGCTATTGTCTAAAACAAAATCCGATAGGAAGCCTGATACAACGATCTTCCCATGAACTTCTCTCCCTACCATTGATATTTTGTACAATTCATCATCCGTTATTTAGCAACCCCAACAGCTTCTTAAAATATCGAGTTCCTTAAGGTTAACGGTGTCATGGACCATTCTGGCGGTGGATTTGTTGTCTATCTTCCAACCAACAAAACTTATTGCAGAACCAGTTCCAGCAAAAAGGATCTACCGACCTTGAAATGTTCAGGTATGCAAACATTGCCTCCGTACCTGTAATGCAAAGAAGAACGCCTCCAAGAGAAATCCAACCATCGTTTATCACTTTTTTTTTCTTGTTTTTTACTGCAACTTGCCCTCCTTACTACTCCAAACGATCGATGACTCTGATACCATGTTGAAAACATGGTTGCACAGTGAAAAAGAAAAAAATCATACACAATGAAGGGAAATATGAAGATCGGAGGAGGGGAGGGGGTGGACCTCTAATGAAGGTCGCCCCCTCTTTCTCTCTCTTTCTTAATCTCAGCAACCTTAAACCCTAATACAACCTATCAACCCTTATATAAGAAGTTGTAAAACATAAAATGATCAAAATACCCTTAGTACAAAAAAATACCAAAATACCCTTACAACTTCGGACAATTATAATAATACGTAAAACATCAAATTTACTCTCCTAAGACATCAAATACACTAAAACTGACTCTAAACTCATATTCTTCAACATAGCCCTCCTTGAAAGACCTTTAAATCTTAGATGACCCTTCCATAGTTCTTCCTCCGGGTCTTCTGCAACAACTCTAATTGAGGCATGTTTCAGCTGTTCCCTGACACCCCACAGGCGTTCGCACCCCCCCTCACTCTCTCTCCCTATAGTTGGGCCGAGATCGCAAGGTGCTAATTTCATTATCAATTTGCAACCAATTAGAACTTTTATCAAGCATATTTTGTTTAATATTTCAATATTTTATTGTTTAGTAAAGTTGACCCCCTTCCTGTGCCGCTGTCCATTGCCAATGATGATTGGAGCGCCATAATTTTCACATCAGGTGGTTCAAGTAGCTATACGTCTACTGCATGTGAGCAAACTTCCAATTGTTGGAGCAATAACTGAGCAGCAGTGTTTGCATTGGCCACTTGACCCCGGCCGAGACAACGACGATTCTCTGCTCGTTTGCTGTTCTTGTTAACGTTTTCTTTTTGTTCTTTCAAAGGAAAAGAAATCATCGTAATCTTCATTTGCCATCACTGCATGCCATACTCAGTCGCAGTGGGGACGAATTGAGTGGGTTGGATCAGAGCTTGAGCCAAACAAAATACAAGTCTGAAAACTTGACTCCAGTTGACCGATGTTGTTTTCAATCACAGCGATACATGATACCAGTTGTTTACGGTCAGCACTTGAGCCAAACCAAGTCAGGGAAGCCCTGGCTCATATGATAGTCTTGATTATTGCAAAAAAAAAAGGGATCACACAAACCAGGCAGGGGTTCGATTGACAAGATGAGGTCGTGAGTTCGATACAAGGGGCATGCATTCCTGGCTTCAGCCTCCCCTTTCAAAAGGGTTCTCTTGTGTGGCTTTGTACTAACGTACACATTTTCAGTAGTAGACAGAGATGTCAAAATGGGTAGTGCACTCAAGTCTCTTTTAAATTTTCAAAAACAGAAGTGTATATATATATATATATTTGTTTTTAGATTTAAACATAAATTATACAATATTTTGATCATATAGTCCAAATTTGGTGTATTGTTGCATCACTCATGCATGGTGTACTAAATATAGTTTTCTTATATAATATATATGTGTGGTTTGTCAATGATGGTTTTGATTGATAAAAAGATGTTTTGAATAGTGAAAGAGTAATAAAAGATGATGAAAACAAGGAATCAAGAATGATTGAGTATTGAATAGAGATTATATATATATTATAGAGAGAGATATAACATGATAAATGCATATACTTCATTCATGCTTAAACATTTTTAAAGATCACAACTGTTCAAATCATCAACGATTCAAACTTAAACTTCAAAGTAGAAAGAGAGTTATTGTACATTTTGCAGGTACATTAACTATTTCAACTGATGATCTTAAAAATTGAATGTTTGAGATCATTGTTTGATTTTTTAAGAGATTTTAACATGGATAATGTGTATATGGACTATGCCCCTTCTCTCTCTCTCTCTCTCTCTCTCTCTCTATATATATATATATATATATATATATATATATATATATATATATATATATATATATATATATATATATATATATATATATATATATATATATATATATATATATATATATATATATGACTCCTCCTTAATGACAGATTTTAGTATAATTAAAGTACAAAGACACATTTTACTCTTCTTTGTCATTGATTTTCTTGGATCAATTTTAAGGTATATCAACTAAAGGATACTAACATTTCACTATATGTTTATACTTCATTCTTGGATCCGTACCCAGGCCCGGACAAGGGACGCAGGCCGTGACAGGTCTGGCGGACATTGCCCAGTCGTAGCGAGCGTCGGCCAAGTCGTTACCCTGTAACTGGTGACCCTGGTCCTGCAGCCTACGATGCACATTATTAGAATTGAATCAATAAAAAAGATAGCAGTACAGAAAATGATGCCGCTGCTGGTTGTGATGATTGCGCCGTGCCAAAATTTTGGGCGTCCGGTGTGTACAGTTTCGCCGTGCCAATACAGTGGAGAAGGGAGGGAGTAACACGCACAAAGCCAGCCGGACTCTGCCCCGGGTCAAGTTGCGCGGGAGCTGCGTCATGGAATCCAAACTAGGACCAGTGAACTCCACTCAACGTGGTAGGTAGACGGAGATCGTGGTCTTTCTTCTAATATCATTTTAAATATCAAAAGAATTTCGTATTCAATTTGATCCACTGCCATCGACTATTAGACAATCTGTAGAGTCGAAAGTCCACATTCGGTCATATAGATACCACAGGTTGGCGAACGTCGATATATAAAACAATCATAATGAATTAACAAAGAAGTGATCTTTTTTTATTTATTTCACACCTAACTTTCTAAAACCAACAAGAGAAGTTGAGGCCAGGTTTGCAAGTTCTCTTTCCCGTCCCGATTTTAGTTCGAGGTTTCTTTGTCTCGTTCTTAATCGTCATTTTGACTCCTCAAATTAGTTTCGATTGAAACGGAACTCCTCTCCCATGAACATCCCTACTCACGAAACACCCACCGGTCCGATCAATCATCCCTGCATGTGACAGTGAAAACCATCAAAAGTATGAAGGCTACCTCACAACGGGGAAATGATGAAAGAAGAGCTGGTAAACGAGCCTAACGAGCTGAACACAAGCTGCTTGTGTGTGGCTCATTTTCCAGCTTGAAGCTGCTTGTGTTTGGCTCATTTCTAGCTTGTGTATTTATTTTTTACTTTTTTTTTTGTTACAAGAGGAGGCTAAAGTTTAACACACATACCCCATACGTGCACTTTCCAACAGTCAAACTCCCCACCAACATCAACGGCCTATAGCACTCTACCGTTGAGCTAACGCTTTCGGTGTCTTGTGTTCATTTATTTACATACAAACCATTTTTGTTCAAAAATGTGAGAAAGCTATATATTTCGTAACGAGCCAAAATTTGAACATAATACAAACTGTTCACTTTTACAAACAGTTTATGTTCGAAAATGTTGGAAAGCTGTTGTTATTTCTTAACAAACTCAAATTCGAACATAATTACTCGAGTTCTAACTTATGTTTAAGGTGTTGCTTGCGTTTCTCTTAGCTTATGAAACAAAAATTGTTTGTGTTTCTAAGTGTTTTTAATAAAGTGATGGTTGTGATTCAGATTATACAACCGAATGCAAAAAGATCAAACTCAAACAAAACATAATGAAGAAGAAAAAGAAAGAGAAGAAAAAATTGTATTAACTAAAAGCAGAGGTTATAACTACTATAAGCAGCTCACTCTCATTACCAGCTCTAAAAAAAAGGGCAAACTCTTAACCTAAAAATAAATAAATCAAAGAAACGGAGCAATCTTACTTCGTATCTTTGAGTGTTTTCTTATATATATACATACATATATATATATATATATACATATATATATATATATACATATACATATATATATATACATATATATATATATATATACATATATATATATATACATATATATATATATGTATATATATATATATGTATGTATGTATATATATGTATGTATATATATGTATATGTATACATATATATACATACATACATATATATATATATATATATACAGAGAGAGAGAGAGAGAGAGAGAGAGAGAGAGAGAGAGAGAGAGAGAGAAGTGGGGAGCGTGCGACAGAACAGAACGTCCATCGACGGCGTAACGCAATCATCATTCGGCCGCAAGAAGCCACGCGCCGTTAACTGTAACACCATCGGTTAGTTGAACCGGCACCGGTCATGCAGCGTAGGCGCCTGGCCTAGAACCCACCATGACCACCTCATGGGCTCCACGCTCCCTTTGGGTCCCCAATCATCCGATGGACCCCACTGCCTCTTTGCAGCCTACTGCCTCTCTCATTAAATGCTGACGAGGACGTGAGGTGCACCGTACTGGGCCCCACAAAGGGTTGCCTCAGGAACACGCGGGTCCCACTTTCGCGTCAGTCTGCCTTCGTGGCACGCTGGGACGGTTTTGCTGTGGATTTGAACTAATCAGAAGAGAGGAATCATTACGAGTCTCTCTCTTCATTTATGTGGATGTTACCATCCGATAGAAGGGAATGATTGTCGACCAGTGAAGAATATTTTCTTTTCATTATTTAATGAAATGAATCCTTTTGCTGAAAATTTCTTTTACGTACTCTCGGCGAGAAATGAAATGGGAAATAAATGCGTTTGAATGAGCTGAACGTTGAATGTAGTGATACGCGAGGAATAAAAGGTTCAGTCTTACGTGAGAGATATTATAATATGTTGAATTAAGGTCTCGGAAATAATGCGGTCATGTACAAGGAACGATGTCTCACGGAGTCGACGAACATGTTATGCTAAAAGAAGAAATCATGTACTCAGAAATCAGAAAATAAAAGCATCAGTTTTACAAGGGCCGTCACTCGAGATGTTCTCCAGTGATAGGTGTTTGAGTAGTCAATCAAGTCTATACAGTTGTAGATGTAGTTGTAGGCTGCGCACAAACACACATACAAAAAAGTAATCTTTAATGAGATTATTAAACGAAAGAATGAATGACATTAGGAATGAATGGAAACAGATACACATAAAGTGATTCAGACGATGAATCAGTTATTTTCTGATAAGAAAATATGGTAAATTACATGAGAAAAAATGAGGAGTAAAAGATTGACAGCTTGTTGTTGTGCATTTAAATGCTGATGAAACACAAAACGACCACAATAACGAAGAAGAAAACTGCATTGCAGGTCCCATTGAATATGGGATAGGTTTTGGTTGTAGCTGTTGTTTATGAATTCTCATTTATGACGAGATATCCTGTGAAAATTATTCTTTTGAAATGTTTAGGGGTCATTGTCAAAGTTGCCGCTGGTGGTGCCAATCACCATGGTATACATCAGAGATTTGTAGTTTTTTGTTTTTTCAAATGCTTTTGAATGAATGAATTGTGAGGTATTGGTGGTAAATGGATTTCCAGCAGATTCTTGTTGCAGGAATTTCTTTAAGCAATGGGTTAGAGTAAACCCAAAAGGAAGGAAACCTTTCTGTTCTGCAACGCTGATCATGTACCACACCATAACCAAAAAGTTGAAGGCAGGCGATTTTACTGGGGCTCTAGGACGGTAATCTTTTTCTACCTTTTTGTTGGTATCATTGGAGTGTGTACTCAGAAGAGACGAAGAGGAGTCGATTTGTGGAGCACATGTGATTTGAAGCGGGGAGGTTCAGGCTCAATTGCGCACCTCTCAAAATAGACAGTTCACACGTGTGCAGTGCAACTCGCGGTTGCTTGTGCATGTTATATATAATGGCAGTAGTACTTTTGAATTCTATTTTAAATTATTTCAGCTTCTCTTTTCATGAGACAACGAGCACGCCAGAGTACCACACCACACTGTCTTGTGGGAGAACGCATCAATCTCTGGTGCTCCTATAAATAAGGTATCGACACCGTCAAATCCAGAAGCAAGTATTGTAAGCCGTTGAGAATTACGGAAACTGAAAGAATGGAGGAAAGAAAATGCAAGTCGAAATTCAGGAGGGTGTGTGTCTTTTGTGGTAGCAGCAGCGGGAAGAGGAACTGTTACCAAGATGCTGCCATTGAGCTGGGCAGAGAGCTCGTTAGTATCATTTTCTTTAATGCTGTGAACAATGCAGTATCCTTATATTCATTTCATGCATGAAAGTAAGTGTTATGGTATGTTGGTAGGTCTCGAGGAACGTTAACTTGGTGTATGGGGGAGGCAGTGTGGGGCTTATGGGCCTTGTTTCACGGGAAGTCTTCAAAGGAGGTGGCCATGTTTTGGGGTATAAACAGGAGCCAGTGACTCTGGTTTTTCTTATAACCAAAGTTAGTTAACTCTGTTGACAGCATTCTGATATAAGGTTTGTTTGTCTTCGAATTGTTTTAGGATTATCCCGAGGACTTTGATGTGCAAAGAGGTAACTGAAACAATTTATTTCTTTGGCATTTGAGCTGTGTTTTATGAACTTTACATTTGGAGTTACAGTTAACCGGAGAGACAGTAGGGGAAGTGAGACCGGTTGCTAGTATGCACCAAAGGAAGGCAGAAATGGCTCTTCATTCTGATGCGTTTATTGCGCTTCCTGGTCAGTAATTCTCTTAAAGCCTCAACTATCAATCCTATTTGTGCCTGTGCATGTCTGTGTCTGAGTGATGCAACTCGGTTTATGCTATAGTTTTTATTCTTTTGCAGGGGGGTATGGTACTCTTGAAGAGCTATTGGAGGTGATAACGTGGGCTCAACTTGGGATACATGATAAACCAGTAAGGATACTGATTACGTGTTTTTTATTTGGCCACTTGTCTGCATCGAATGCTGAAGATGCTTTTGAAGGTTGGTCTGTTGAATGTGGACGGCTACTACAACTCTTTCTTGAGCTTCATAGACAAGGCCGTGGACGACGGGTTCGTCACCCCTTCTCAACGCAGTATCATTGTGTCGGCTCCTACACCGAAGGAGCTCGTCCAAGGGCTTGAGGTACTTGTCCTCTTATTCCATCTTTCTCTGTCTGTCTCTGAGATTGTGTGCGTATTGCAGGATTACGTGCCGCAGCATAAGTGCGTACTATCGAAAGCAAGGTGGGAGATGGAAAAGATCGGCTACACGGCATCCCTGCAAGTAGAATTTGCTGAGATTGCTCGATAGTTTTCCTCATAAAGCAGGAATTTTGTTGTTCAAATCGAAGCATGTGGTTCCTTAGGTTTTGTCCAAGTTCAAACGTTAAAGTAAGAAACGGGTAGCATGTTTTGTCTCATATCGCCAATCTTGGAAACGTATCATCCACTGTGTTCAAGTGAAACGATGGCTTCCTTCCATTGTTTGCAGGAATGATAGTGCAGCACATTGCGATGTAAGAGGGAAGTCTCAACTTGTCGGGGAGGTTTAATGTATATAGTTTCATGACAATGCTCTCTCTCTCTCTCTCTCTCTCTCTCTCTCTCTCTCTCTGTTGTGGTATCTCCTCAATTGTTGTGCCAAAACTTCGTCTCATGCCTGTCTGTCATATGTGAAAATGGTATACGAAACTTTTCCTTTCTTGGCAGCGTCAGGTGTGTGCTAAAAAAACCCATGGTTGTTTCACTAAAAAGTTATGCTCTATCCATCTTAACTGGATGATGATCATAGGAGTTGAGAGAGCAATTTGAAGTTGTCTTTGGGGATTAGAGTCCCTGAGAGGGCGCCTAACCGTTCTTTTTGGGATTGAAGAGTCCCCTTAGCATTGTCTAATCGAAAATAAAGTTAAAAAGGTTATTCTCGGAAATGCTGCTGTCAATGTGGTGGCTTCAGAATAAGAAGTGTGAAACTGACCATATGTTGCACCTGCTTCTGCTTTCATGCGCATGAAAAAAAAACTATAAATTTCATACGGAAGGTCTCCAACTCTTGCAGACGTATACTACTATAATACACGACGCAAGCTTCTTTTTGATATCTGCGTCTAATTTAATACAGAAGGTCACCAACCCTAGGGCTAGTAAACTATAAGTTGGTTTCCACTTTCATTTTTGAGCTGCAAGTGACCTGCTGTGTTGTCCAATTGAAACGTGAGAACAAGGACAAGTTCAGTGAAAGCTGCAGTCATCATGAAGGGCCTGCTCATTCCTGTCCTTTCTCATATAGAAGTTTTAACATTTCTTGAAACGTCTGCTTCTTACAGGTCTTCCGTTCATGATGACTGCAGCTTTCATTAGTGTCCTTCTGAGGTCTTGTGAATTTGCTGGTGTTGGTGTATGTCTTCAAACCTTGAAGGCACTAAGGTGTCTGTCATATCTGGTAGGCCGCGTCTGTCGGAACCCAGTTTGCTAGCCCAACGTCTACACCAGGTTAAGGGGTGTGTAACATGCAAAATCCCATTCAGCTTGAAGGTATGAGTTTAATAGCTGGACCTACATACCTGGGAGGGTTTGGCTTAACCCAGTTTGGAAATTAAAAAGAAATTTTTGCTTAGATTATTAATCAACCAATGTATGACTGGTAATGCGTGTTAATTTTAATAAAGAATATTAAATTTAATCAAAACGTGGGCCAACCGTTTGGACACGTTTGGTTTGTTCGTGTCGTTCCGATATTTGAAATGTCCCAGCTCTTTTCCAACAACACAGGTTTCTCCATGGTGCTTTCCAACCTATCTCTGTCAATTATTTATTTATTTACTATCCTTACCTCACATTGCTCATAGGATTCCGGTGTCTTTGTGAGAAACAGTTAATAAAGAGAATTCAAAATAGTAAGGGGCTGAAAGTTCCTGAAGATTATAGTTTAGAATAATGGGGATTTTCATTGTTATCAACCGGCCTTCCTCAAGGAGGGTAAAATTCATTTGCAAATATTTCACCCTAACTTTATTTTTATTTTTCATTATGATCTCTAATGTGCTATTAGAAGGATGGCAACAGTTGGGCTGACCGCTGGATATGTACTCTCTCAGAGTGTCAAACTCTTTGTTAAATAATTTTGCACAGGATCATACTGGCCCCTCCTTAGCATATAGAGGCTTCGCATTCAGTATATAGATTTTAGTGTTTATTGTCACAATCTTGTGTCATAATTAGCATTGAAGTTTAAACGAAAAAGAGACATTCTCCATATCTTGTAGTTGGTTCTCCACGTCATGGAGTAAGCTTCATGCTTTCATTGGTTTGAATCTTCTGGATTCTTCTGCTGTGGGTCTCAGGAATCTGCTGGGGTAGGATTGGCGATCCTTAATCACTGAAGAAAACTTCGCCAACACAGCACCTCTCCTTCGCTCTTTCGTTCAAGGACAGGGAAGTGGCAATGACGGCCCTTGTCTCAACTCATAAATCGACTATTTTCAGACGGTTTCAGTTCGTACCACCCACTCTCCACGTAGTTATATCCTCCATTCCTCCGACAATTACCCTTTTCAAGTTTGCTTTTTCCGTTCCATCGATCAACCTTGCGCATTCCTCGGTTTGAAGCTCCGGCCAGAAAGCAGATGGGTCTAAAGCAGTGCCCATGGTCTCGCTCCTCCTCTCATATCACCAAGCGATCACTGGGGTACTTTTGCTGCGCTTTTTGCAACAGCGGCCTTCGGCATTTGGTGAGCGTCCTTTTCTATCAACTACCCACCTGATAATTGCTCTCCATTTTTTTGGGATTTTTCATTGGTTTAATTTAATGTGTAATGATATTCTCAAATTGTTTCCTCGTGATGATTTTAACAATCTCAGTTGCTTTTTGTATTGAAACTAACATATTTCGCATGCTACTTTTTAGATGATAAGCGATTTCTCCGTGCACAATAGTATATATGTTCTCTATCTAGCAACTTATCCTTGTGTGGGTAACTCCAGCAATTTATCCTTGTCTAGGCATGTAGAAACTCTTTCTGGTTTTTGAATGGCGATACCAACTTCTTAGATCTGGTTAGCTTTACGTTTGACTTACAGGTCTGAGAGGACGAAGATTGGGAGTACGTTTAGTCCAGCCCTTGTCAGCATACTAGTGGGGCTGGCGGCAAGTAATTTAGGATTAGTACCTTATGAAGCTCCGGCTTATACCATAGATTGGGGATATGTACTTCCTCCCGCCAATCCACTGTTTATGTTTAGGGTTGATCTTTTCTTGCTTGGCTCTGGTAATACCATCATCCTGGCACAAGCCCATCCAAGGATTTGCCTCTTTTATTTCAAAATTTAGCTGTTCCCTTGTTTAATTTTGTTGACTTGAATATGTTCACTAAGTTGATATTTGTGCGATGATTCTCGTATGTGTTTTTAATGTTAATACATGACTTTCTTCCCTATTTGAACAGTTGCAACAACTGTGGGAACAGTGGTAGCTTTCCGACTTGTACCCATGGGCAGGATAGCTGGAAGGTTGCAGCTGCTCTTATGAGCAGTTACATAGGTGGAGGTAATATGAGGAATAAATTTATATGCATTTCTTTAATCTCTAATATTATTGCTTGGAACTTATAATTGGCTATTCTTATATCAATTTGTAGTGACTCACCGTGCAAGTTGGAGATTTAGTTTACCACTGATCCTTTTGTCAGCTTATGTGGTGGGTTGAATTCCGTTAAGTTTTTGCATGAAAAATCTTCTACTATGTTTTGACGAAATTATTTTGCGATCGTTTTAATTCTGTTGTTATCTTTCTTGTGTATGGTGATGCACACAACTGACTCCGTGAATTATGTAGCGGTGTCTGAGGCATTGAAAATTTCCTCATCAGTTTTAGCAGCAGATAATGTAATATGTGCAATTTATTTTGCGTTTGTTTTTATTTTAGCTGCTAAAATACCTTCAGAGGTGTCTGCAGAAACAAATGGTAATTTATGGTTCTTTTCTTTTTCATGCTTTAATAAGTTGTACCCGATGTTATCACATAACTATAGACATCTTTTTAGATTCAGAGGATTTAGACCGTTGTACTGCTACCAGTGGAAGGTCCAGATTAAATGGAACTTAGATAATTGTTTGGCTCTTCTAACGTCATCTTTTGAAAGCATATATATTTATTCCAAACGTATATCTTCTTCTCTTAACATTTGAATGAATATGAACGCAAACTTCAGATACTTTCTAGTACGGAACATGTTTTAATATCACACAATATTCAGGACTTTAAAAAAAGTGATTTTAGTTCCAAATAACTTTTATTAATCTCCATGCAAGCAAAAAATGATGAACATCATGTCTCTTCACACTCACGGGATACATAAGCATGTAGATGTAGAACCAGTAAATCTTTTATGCTTTAGTGGAAAGGTCTAGCTTGATTGATGTAGAACTTAGGAAAACAATGCCACATTGGAAGTATTGTACAAAGAAATCTTTCATATGTCAAACAGCTGGAAAGGCAGTATGGTCACACGTGGGTTGAACGATTGAGGCTAACTCACGCATTTAGTAAGTAAATGCCCATATTGTTTCTCATGACAAACTAATTGTTTCTCATGAACCTGACCAGTATTGTTTATTTCATTCTACAAAAGGTCATAATCTTCATGGTCATATTATCCATGCGGTTATCCTTTAAAATTTATATTGTTTCATGAGAACAGGAATCCTACCACTGTTGGACAATCACATTTATCATGTTAGAAGCATTTCTGAATCATTCGTGTGCAATAATTGTCTAAAATCTGTTTCCTCTCGGAAGATCACTGGCTCTTCTTGATGTTTCGATCATGGTAGATACGCCACAATAATGAAAACGCCATCAATTGCAAACTTATTTTGGTGAGAAATCTCACCTTTCTTTGATTTCTCTGCCATTTAACATTGACAGATGTTCAAATAATGGGGGGAGCACGAGACAGGAAACAAGATGCATATATTAAATTCTGCGACAGCTCTTGCGTTATCTTTTGCCATCTGTAAACTGGGCACATATCTCTCAAAATTGTTTGGTGTTTAAGGGGGCAGCCTTCCTCTCCTTGCAGGTGCTCAAAATGGTTAACCATAGATCTTTTCGGTGGAGAAATTGTATATGTGCATCAAAGTGGTGATCTGATTACTGAAAGGTGGTAACGATGATGCATTGCAATATTTTACCAACTACCATTTCCTTTAATTGCCAATAACAAGCAATTGCCTATTCTCATGGCCATTTTGATGCTCTCATTTATCTTTTCTCTTGTGATTCTTTCGCAACTTGAGACCAACTCTCTGGTGCTACATTCCTGCCACTGTTGTAACAGCTTTCTTCCTCTGCAATGGTATCTTTCATTATGAAAAAGAAAATAGACACACTTCTCCTATTATTCTCCCTTGATTCATTATTTGCTGTGAGACCCCTTTTGACGACGATTTGTTTCTGTAGCCCTCGAGACTCATCTATTATGAATGACCCTGTTATTACAAATCATTGATCGTAACTCTCGTTAGTATGCCGTATTTGCTGTATGTGACTGTTCATGCACTCCGTGCTAATATATACCGTGCTCCCAGTTTAAGTAGTGTGTGGGAGTAGGAATGTTCATGGGAGGGGATCCCTCTCTCCATAGAGCCATCCCATTCGGGGTGGATTTAGAGAGTGGAAACGGGAGTGGGAACGGTGACCTAGAGAGGAAATCCCATCCGGTAATCGGGATGGGATGGAGTAGCACATTCTTGTCTCGCAAACCCGGTCCCAATCCTTTTCTCATTGGTTCTAAAAAGTTAGGTCGATCTGACAACAAGACAAACATGATAAAAAAAATGTCACCTCGTTTGGGTTCATGAATTCATCATTGTTATCTCAAACATTCGTTCTAAATTGAATTCATTTTATATAAAATAAGATTTCATTTCTCCAATTTGTGTGTTTGAGTATTCCTTTCTTTTCTGACAGGTTTTCACAACATCAGGGTGGTGATTAGAGCTTTTTGGTTTCATTGCATTGATAGGACAAGGACAGGAAAGGGGTTTTGAAATGAAGATAGTAACGGGGACTTTGATCTTGCCCCACCCCATGAACATCCTTATGTGAGAGCCAACCCTTGACCTAATTCATTAGCAACAAGAAGTCCTTCGCACAATGTTAACCTCATTTTCCTTGGTGAATCTAAATGCTAGAATGCTAAAATGTTCTTACATTAATGAATCAGGAGTATGATGCAAATAACTCTAAAAGTTGCTAAAGCTCTTCACCCAGACCTGTAGCTCAACTAGCCGGTACAGTGACGTCCTTGCTGCTAGTGGGTTAGCCTTTTTTATTTGTTAAGAAGGGAGGCCAAACCCTAACACACACCTGCAACCCGTGGGAATCTTTAAATGTGACAGGTAATGCTTAGCAGAACATGTGAACGTGTTGTATCCTCACTTGGTGGTGGAGAAGGGATGGTTTTGGTTTAGGTTATGAATCATATATATGGAAATAACTCTAAAAGAATTGTTGAGGTCCTATAGTTACGACCTATCCGTCATGCGCTCTAACAGAGCTACAAATGTGACTCGCACTCGACTTTAGGACCATATCAGCCTTAGCGAATTTTCTCTAAGAGTTCAGTTCCGGTCACCAACACCATCACGAAATGTGTGCCCCTCTCTGAGTGCTAAGGCTTATCAAAGTCATTAGTTGGTTGACACTCTAAGACTCACACAACATCACATGACGAATGCAAGAGAGTAAGTGTAGAAAACTTGAAGTTTAAGAGTTTGTTTGATAAAAGAAAGGAGATTGCATGGTTCCTTGCACGCTACATATTTTTAAAACTCTTTCCTCGTTGAGGTTTTTTAGAAAGGGCCCAAAAGCTATGTACAGTGCACGGTTGAAGGATCACATTCATTCCCACTCAAATCATTGTTATCCTCATCAACATCCTTATATTCGCCCCCACTTGGGTCCGATCAACCAGCTACACTCTGCATTTGGGCCGACTACGTTCCACATTAGTGTATTGCGGTAACTTCGGACTTCACCCTTGAGTGTGACCTGAATAGGTTTCGAGCCTTGGGGAGTCCCCTTCTTGATGGTTGTTGGGTCAACTGCATTGATTGCTTATCCACGAATGGTTTGAAGAGTCATGTTGAGTCATATCAATCTCATGTCATAGACCTATTTCAATTGGGATTCGTCCAACGATGAGGAGGAAATGTTATTAAGATCATCGCCATCTTCAAAGTATAGACATTGTCATGCAAGGTTGAGACAAGTATATGCTTTTTGAAGGAATGCTAGGCCCAACACCATAGCGTGATCCACATCTATCATAAAGACGATGTCTCTCGTGAGTCGAACTTTGATCCTTAGGATGACTCTCTTTACCTCACCAATTACTTGCTTGATATTTTTGAGGACATCTTTGATGTAAGCGTTAGCCTCGAAAATGTGACGTCCTAGTCATCGTGCTTTTGTAGGAGAAACGAAATTGTGTGGGGCTCCTGAGTAAATCATTGCCTAGGCATCTGATGTAGAACAATCTGTCTCGAGGCATGGGCACCCAAGGTCATCGATGTCATGGCTTTATCATTTGGAGGGCACCACAATGACATATGGGTTCCTCAGACCCACCTGCATTATTCAGGTTCTCCACGACTACCATCACATTCACACGTATTGATAGTCCCTTTGGGCATTTCCATGAATAATAGTTTCCCTTGCAGTAATAGCATGAGAGGGCGACTTTTCCCTTGTGTTTATATGGCTGGCCTTTCTCTCTTTTTATTTTGAAATGGCTTGATTTTATTACCTCCTTTCTTAGTTTGATTGAATGAGACTGTGTCACCATTGTCAATCACATGCTTCTTCAAGCTCTAAGGACAATGGGACGATCTTCTCTCTAAGGTTCATCACCTGTCAAATATTCAGCACCGCTGAAAGCCGAACCTAAATCCTTCACCTGCATTTGTCGGAGCTCTCATGCCGCCGTAATTTGTTCATGAAGAATAAGAATTGATTGGTATCTACCATGTCTAAGATATTCAACAAATCCTTTCGCATTTGTTGATGTATTCTCTAATAGATCATTCATGCTTGAGTTTCATGACCTTGTGGGTGGTTATGAATCTCTCGTTTGAAGGCATCAAGTGTATCAATGTGGTAGAGTCCACAATCGACATTATTAGAGCAATGTTGCCTCCTGAATAGAGCATTAAAACCATGTGGCAATATTAATCCTCTTAACCTTGATGTACTTATTGACTTGCTACAAGTTCTCTAGGTCCTTCGCATTGCGGATCCCCAAGTAAGCACCAGGTTGTTTTAGGATATTATCATCTCGATATGGAGTTAATGATAGCTTAGTCGAGGATTGTGCAACGTGCCTTGAGGGCTTTCAGCCTTTTATAGATGGTTGGCGTTATGGACAAGCATATCCTCAACTTGTCCTTCTAGATTTGTGAGAGTTTCACTTTGAAGATAGTGATGACACAACACATCCTCTTGAATTCTAGTTTGATGAAGTTCTTGACGTGGTGAACATCTTCTCTGAGGGTTTTCAAGCTAACCTAGCAATTGGCTACCTCTTTCACTTTACATAGTTGACTTTCGATCATGACCTTATCAGTCGAACAATCTCGCTTGCATTCCTTCTTCGTTTTGAGGTTTATTTGTTCTATAGGCACCATGATGCTTGTTGAAGTCTTTGGATCCATCTTAGCTAAGCTAAATGCACTCAAATAGGATCCTTATTGCTCTATTATCAAAGTTGTCATGGTTCCTTATTGCTCTATTATCAAAGTTGTCATGTCCTGTCTGTTGACAAGTAGACATAGTTAGAAATATCACCGGTACCCGATCTTACGACCAGATCAATTTTATTGGATTTTTGTCAAGAATTAGGGGTCGTTCACCAAACACCGAAAATGAGTGTCCCTCTCTCCGGTGCTAAGGCTTGTCGAAGTCATTGGCTCGTTGACACTCAAACACTCATACCAACACAACACATGGCTAACACAAGAGAGCAAGTGTGCACAACACTTGCAAGACAAAGAGTTTGTTTGATAGCATAAAAAAAATTACGTTGACGCGGTCGAAGGATCACACTATAAATTTTCGGAACTCTTTTCCCTCAATACAGTTGACGCGGTCGAAGGATCACACTATACTTCAAACTTGCTGTACAAGTTCGGATTTGAATGTGTTGCACGTAAGAGATCTTTTCAAGAACGTATTACGGGGGTGAGTTCTCTGCCTCTTCTTTAGGCTGACGGTCCTGTCTGTGTTTTTACGTTATCGTTAGAAATTACAACGTTGCTTGATATTTCCGCTGAAAAAACAAGAGGTTTAAATGGATTACGGGAGCTTTTCTACAGACCCATAAATTGCTCGGGAAAATTTCCCCTGTTCACTCTTGATGCTGGTTTCTTTTCCCTTTGGGCTAACCCTCTCGCGCTTCACCATGAAGCCGTTGGCGCCCCTCCTTGCGAATGCCTTTAAAATTCTCACTTTCTCCTAAAATTGACTCTTGAGTGTGTGTGTGTGTGAGTGTGTGTGTGCGTATGTGTGATGGCAAGAGTGCTCCGGCTTCAATCTTTGAGATCCTTGTGTTCTAGTCCTTACCTTTCCGTCACACCCTACCGTTCGATTCATACCCACAACGCGATTCGGCCCTTTCCCTTTCCATTGGGCTCCATCTCGTCAGCTGCACAAAATCCACGACGAAGGAACGATCTCTTTGCTTGGTCGCCTTTTACCTGCTTTGGTTTCGATGCCATTCAGAGGAGATACTCATCGGCTTCCTCTAGAGGCGAAGATGGTGAGTGGAATGCCCGGCAGTGGATCGATTCCTCGAAGCGGGCGGCGGAATCGGTCACCGATGCGTTCGAGAAGGCAAAGGAGCGGTTTGATGAATTCGCTACTTATGGACAGCAGGTGATCGATTCGTCTCCTGTTCTTAGTGGTGTTGTGGTTCCCATCGGTGGGACGTTCCTTGCGACGATCGCTGCGTGGTGGGTCATGCCGAGAATCCTTAGGAGGCTTCACAAGTATTCGATTCAGGGCCCCGGTTCTCTGTTAGCCATGAATGCTGAGAAGATTCCGTACGAGAAGGGTTTCTGGGCTGCTTTGGAAGATCCAGTGAGATATCTAGTTACGTTCATGGCCTTCTCGCAACTGTAAGTTCTCACCTTGGTATTCTGAACGTAGTTGGGTTTGGAATCAGTACTTTGTAAAATAGCATCCTTCCACAAGTTTAATGTTCGAAGGTGAATTTCGAACAAATTTTGTTGATTCTAAATGGGGTTTCAATTTTTTTTTTTCACTTTACTGGGAGCTCCAGTGCCAAGGGGAAGTTAGACGGTGAACGCACAAAAGAGGAAGGCCAGAGTAATAGTTTCACATTGCTGGAATGAACTGGATATTATCCAATGCATATATCACAACGGTAGCTATTTGTCCATGTAGAGAAACTTGCTTGTTGTGGGAAAATCCTAGGTTTTGGTGGCTATTGCATTACCTCTCCTTAGAAGTCTACGGATTTTTTCTTTTGTTTCAAGGAGAGGCCGAAGCGGCTGTGCATGCCCCGGTAGTCGAACTTCCGGTCTACAACTCGCAAGCTGAGCGACCTGCCAGGTGGGCCAAACGCCCTGAGTACGAAGTCTATGGGTTTTGTTTTATTAGTACAGTTTGAAAAGTTAAATACGAAATTAGCGGTTCTTACTGAATCGTGTGATCCACCTCAGATTTTCCATTCTTTTTTTTATGCTAAGCAATTAAAGATAACTCCATTTCGGTCCGTTACATCCAAACATAGCAGATCAGAAACAGACGAGGGTGCATTCTGAATCCAGACAGCATTGAGTTTTGTCTTGGCGTACTGTGCAAGTGCTTCTGCACAACCATTCGCCTTCCTTGAAATTGCTTTACTGCCAAAAGCTTCCAACAGAGATGCCATGCCACAGATACCTTCAACTATTATATACCGTTGTAGGACCTGTCCTCCACTGACAGAAGATCAGTAAGTACAATTCTGTGCGTCTCCCTCCAATATTAATCGAGAGATTGTCAATTCCAGCACCCACTCTACTCCTGCCTTTGCTGCCTCTAATTTCCTCCCTGTGTGGATCGATAACGTCTTGCCTTTTAATTGTTTTCCGTGCAACAAAGAGGCTGATCCAATCTCTTATTATGTATCTAATACCCAGATTGCAGCATTCACATTTGCCTTGAAGAAACCTCTTTGTGGTTTCTTCCATTTTTCATCTACTCCCTTATTTATGCCACTTTGGTGTATGCTCTCCTTTCTTTCCCAAGAGATTTGTAACTTACCAGATACTGACGAACCAACTTCAACAGATGATTTTGGTCTGTTTCCTTGCCAGACTTGGTTCCTTTCTTACCACACCTGATATCCTGTCATCACCAGAAAAGGTAATTGCGGACCAGGGATCTCCTTCATAATATCACAAATCTCCTTCAGGCTCTCCTTTTCCTTGTGAAAACTGTGTTAAGCACAATATTATTACAGCTTCCACTTCTATTTTCATCTAAAATCTGTGGGCGTTCAACAAGAATGTCATGTGTCCTCCTCTGGACTGGAGCAGTATAGAAATAGCAACCACCTTCCATTTCTATTTTCATCTTCTTCTATCTTTCCTTAGTAGGTAACACAAGTCTGCGTACTATCCATAGGAAATGTCTGGCCTTAGGAGAAATTTCCAAGTTCCAAAGATGCCTCCACCATGATTTATTCTCTACACATACAGTATAGTCATGAAAACCCTGAAACTCCTGCTGTGCATTACTAAACAACTCCAGCTTCCAAGATAATTTATGTGCATCTTTAACTGAAAATTCACCCTTGTTATTATGAAACCAAACTATTGAAACTCTTATTATTGATTGTGACAATGGAATGTTTGATATGAAATTTGCTTCCTCCTCATCTAATAAATCATTCGATAATTCCATTCTCCATTGTCTGTTCTCGCCGATCTGTTGAGACACCCATTTGTATGGGCCCTTGTTGCATCTTGTTTCTTACTCTAAATTCAAGCAGGTGTGGTACCCATCGGTCTTCCTAAATATTAATATTATACCAACTTCCTATCCTCCAAAAGCACCGCTGTTTTAAAATCTTCTGACCCCCGATTATATTATGCCACGGATAAGATGGACTTCTTCCCAATTTCAATTTCATTAAGTGCATTTATTTAGCATTCAATATCTTCACCATGGAAGAGTTTTCTTGCCTCATTAACCTCCATGCCTGCTTTGCAAGTAGGGTCAAGCTTAAAGTCCGAAGGTCCTAAATCCAAATCCGCATTCATCTTCCGGCCCACGCATCCTCCCCCAGCTCATCCAAACTATAGTGTGTTTCCCCTCGTTCTGATGGCGCCAGTAGAACTTGCACATCATATTCTCTATCTGCATAGTCCTTTTGGGAGCTTAAAACAGCACATAGCATAAGCAGGAATGGCTTGCTCTATGGCCTTTACTATGTTCTCTTTTTCTGCTTTGGAGAGCAGCCTGCTTTTTCATCCTTGCAAAAGTTGCCAAACTTTTTCCTTAATTTCTTTTAGGGATCCACTTCTTGACCATACTAGTCACGTTGGTAATACCAGATATCTCTCAGTATAAGCAATGGTGCGCATCCTAGATGTCTCAAGTATTTCTCTCCTTCGATCCCTGCCTACATTTTGACTAAAAGAAATGGCAGATTTTTGATAATATGCAAGACAATAGAGAGATATCAACCTTCTTACCTTGTTGCCTTCTTCCATCATAGCTTCCCAAAACAATAGACAGTCATCCGTGAAAAATAGTTGTTATGCTGCTGGTTCTGTCCCATATGTCATCTACTATATGTTTTCCCAATTTGCGCAGTTTTGCGGTTATTGATTTATATTGTCGCTGTTCTTATTTATAAGGTGCGTACATGGACTTTATGTATTGGCATGATTGAGTTCTTAGTGATTATCCAATTCCATGATTTGGTTCATATGTATTATTTTAGGGCTGTGAAGATTGCGCCAACAACATTTGCATCAGAGTATATCACTCAGATATGGAGGGGTGCATTTGTTATTTCCCTTGTGTGGTTTCTCTATAGGTGGAAATCTAATGCATTTGACCGTCTTCTTTCAAGTGGAAGTGTTATGGGGCTAGATCGGGATAGATTGATGGTCTTTGATACAGTGTCATCTATGGCTCTTGTTGTGCTGGGTTTGATGGGTACTGCTGAAGCTTTTGGTGTAGCTGTACAATCAATTCTAACTGTTGGTGGGGTTGGAGGTATGTGATTCTTTTGCCTTAAACAGATTGATGTTCTAATAAAGTATCCAGTTCTCTTCCTGATGGTTAACAGTTTAGTTACTACCCCTACACCTCATAAGAATAGTTCAATATTTTGAGTCAAATCTTTTAGACGATTCCATCCATATTCTGAGCAAGAACATGAGCATTGCTCTCAAAGCTCACAGATTGGTACAGTAGTCCCAATACCAGTTTGTTCCCTATTGTGTATCAAATCACGTTGATGAAAGTTCATGGCTTGACAATGAAGGAATTCTTCCTATTCCTAAGGGGTAAAAGATGTCATCTGCAAGTTCATTTTGCCTGATTATCTACATAGCCAGCCAGCCAGCTTTAGGTTGCTTAATCTGATAGAATTTTGATTCTTTGTGGCTTGACTATCAAAACAGTGGCAAATGGTGGAATCTTGATCATCTTCAGATAAGTTCCTAGATTAGGTCCTTTGACCTTAACCACGATTTCATACCCCTTCACTAGAGGTTGTGGCACTAGTCTTGACATTCAAATGATGTATTGACATACAACAACAACTAAACCTTTTCCCATACTAGATGGGGTTGGCTACATAGATTCTTGGTTTCCACATAGCCCTATCATGTGCCATGCTAGCAATTAACTCAATATAAACTAGATCATTGTTTATAATTTCTTTCCAACACTTTTGTAGTCGTCCTCTTCCTCTTTTAACATTTTCACCATTTAATTTTTCGCATCTTCTTACATGAGCATAGCCGACCCCGTCTAGTATGGGAAAAGGCTTAGTTGTTGTTGTTTTCTTACATGAGCATCCTCCGATTGTCTTTCTATTTGTTCAAACCATCTTAAACAATTTTTTATCATTTTATCATCTATTGGTGCTACTCCTAATTCATTTCTAAAAACCTCATTATGTATATGGTCTTTCCTTGTGTGACCACTTATCTATCTCAACATCTTCATTTCTTCTACAAACATCTTTTGCACATGTTAATGATTAACTGCCCAGCACTCATAACCATAAAACATAGCAGGTCTAATTGCCACTCTATAATATTTACCTTTTAACTTTAATGACATCTTCTTATCATACATAATACCTTATGGTCCTCTCCATTTTAACCAACCGGCATTAGTTCTATGTATAACATCTCCATCAATTTTTCCATCACTTTCAAAAATTGATCTTAGATATTTAAAACTTTCCTTGTGAGGGAAGCACTGTGTGCCAATCCTAATTTCTATGTCATATGAAGTACCCAAGTGATCAAACTTACATTTCATATATTTTGTCTTTTTTCTACTAAGTCGGAAGCCTTTACTTTCTAATGATTCTCTCTATAGTTCCAATTTCCAATTAACTTTTTCCTTACACTCATCCACTAACACAATATCATCTGCAAATAACATACGTCAAGGTACTTTATCTTGAATATATTTTGTTAACTCATCAATGACCAATATAAATAAATATGGACTTAAAGTTGATCCCTGATGTAACCCAATATTAACTTCAAAGGAGTTTGCCATTCCTTCGTGAGTACTCGCATAAGTTTTTGCATGATGACTCTTATAAGATTTATATATGTCAATGAGATACCCTTCTTTTCCAAGGTTCTCCAAAGAACATCTCTTGGCACCCTATCGTAAAGCTTTTTATAGATCAATAAAAATCATGTGAAGGTTCTTTTTTGCTCTAAAATGTTTCATAAGACGTCTCAATAGATGAATTGCTTCAATAGTAGATATGCCATACATGAATTTGAATTGGTTCTTTGTTGTACTCGATACTTGTCTTAACCTACATTCGATACTAATTTCTCATAATTTCAGTATCCTCGGTCTCCATTCCTCGGGCATCTTTTGGGTTATCCATATTTCATTAAATAGTCTTGTGAGCCAAGTGAGCCCCATCTCTCCTAGGAATTTTCATATTTCTATGGAAATATTGTATGGTCCTACAAATTTACCAATCTTCATATATTTAAGAACCTATTTGACTTCATTCTTTTGAATACGCCCGATAGGAATTGTGGTTTATATACTATTATGATTTCGCTAACTCTCCTAAGCTAATACTAACACGTGTATTTTTATTAAAAAGCTTATAAAAATAAAATTTTAATTTATCTTTTATATCATTATTCGTCATTAAATCTTCTCATCCTCATCTTTTATGCATCTAACAAAAGTAAGCCAGTTTCTATTAACCAATGGGAATGACTAGGATCAAATATGAAAGTTGCCTATAAATACATGTTCTTTTATGTGGATATCAGCAAGTGATTGAACACTTCATACAAAACTGCATAGAAGTAGCCATGTATTTCCAAATGGTAATATGGAGAAAATTAGGTTTGGTCTGTGGGCCACCATGGCTGAGATTGTGATTTTGGAATCTGGTTCAGCTTGAAGTGGCCCCAAACTCAACCCCAAGTCCATTCTAGGCTTCTATATAGATAATATTATACCCTAAATTATTATTTGCTGAATGCGTAGATGAAAAGTTGTAACTTACCTGTGAGCTAAAAGGTGAAAGAACCTAACCGAGATGGCCTCAAGCGTTAATTGCAGGGTCAATGTCCTGCTGGCTTGTCAAGCTGAGTGGCTGATATGGCAAGTTGCTCACCTAGAGAGTTCCTGCTTCTGTAGCATGGGAGGTTATTCTATTGAAACTGTCTTATTCTGGTGTATAAAAATACTTCCTGTATCTCAAATTCTTGAAGCTAGTGAAGACAATGGATTAACTGTGCAGAGTCAATTCATAATTGCTACATATGGGTACCTGTTGGAATGTTCATAACAAAGTGTTTGCTGATAGTACATTTGTGACTGATATTGGGCAGAATTGAATGTCAAATATGATATTGTTGTTCTTTAGTTACGTGAATATTACTAATCCTTACTTTATCATGTATAGGAGTGGCCACTGCCTTTGCAGCTAGGGACATCCTTGGGAATATGCTAAGTGGTTTCTCCATGCAATTCTGGAAACCCTTCTCAATTGGAGATTCTATCAAAGTATGTTAGTTGTAAGCATTTGGAATCCGTATGCTTTGTAGATTTACATCACTCTAGCATTACTTCTCTTGCTGTATATTCTACTGTTACTTGTTAGAGAATGTTAATCTAGGGTACGGAGCTACTTTACAAGGATATCAGCCAAAGTTCACTTAGGTCAACCATCCTTCAGACATGTACACGTCTAGTTTTGAACTTGGGTATTTTTTTAGTGTGGTGCTTTTCCATGAACTTTTGTTCTTGAGTTGGAATGCTCTTTGAAATTGTTTTTACATTGTTTATTGGATTTTTTAGTGTCTAATCTCCTGCTCAATGGTTTATCCAAAGTGCCTAATTGTGAACGCATTTTCTTTTGTTCTGAAATTGGTTATGAATTTGTTCATAGTCTCATGCACACAGTACTGAAGGTTGATAAATGGATGATCTCTGAGCATATTATCAGGAAAGCCATAACGCAGTTTTCCTTTTCCTGTATAGGCCGGTTCAATTGAAGGTCAAGTGTTAGACATAGGCTTGACAATGACTTCGTTATTGAATTCTGAGAAGTTTTTGGTGTTGGTACCAAATTCTCTAGTTTCCAGTCAGGTACGTGGTTTATTTTTTTGATTTATTCTCCATCTTTCAAATTCATGCCAAATATGGAAAATCATCGTACCATGCTTTTCTTGTGCTTGTCAGACTTAATCCTAAGGAAATCCTCAATATCGTTTTCATATTTCAGCATTTAAAAGAGCTAACTTGAAAGTTTCTCAGGTAATTGTAAATAAATCTCATGCACACTTACGTGCTATAGCAACCAAGCTACCTATTCAAACCAAGGACATGGAAAAGATTCCTCATATCTCAGAGGATATAAGGGTGATGCTGGCATCTCTTCCTAAAGTTCATTTGGAAAGGGACGTTCCATACTGTTTCCTTTCGAAAATTGAAGATTCATATGCTGAACTCACTGTTGGCTGCAATCTTAGGGATGTGGTACGCTTGTGTCTCCCTATACTTCAAATTTGCAAATCAATTTTTTTTAGTCTTTTGTTGTGTTGTGTGGGTATGTGTGTATGCATGTAAATACGTGTAACATGTATATACACTTCTTTTAGTAGTTAAAATCTTTTGACAGCTACCTATTCACCTATGTGCAAGCTCTTCAGTCTAGAGTAGGTGTCTAGGCTTGGGGATGGCAATGATGATATTCTATGTTTATTCTTTTGTCAATTAATTAGTTTGGATTCAGCTTTTAAAATATTACACTTCATTGACAGTCCTGTTTAGGCGGTTGTCAGTAACGTTTATGATGTGTTACTTTTGGTTCACTCTGTCTAGCTAACTAGCCCTTTTGAGGTGCAACTAGGCCTCTAGTGGCCTGATGCCTAAGCTCTGCTTGTTTAGTTTCATATTATCTGTGACATCAGTTAATACAACTTTAACCTGTTTTAGTTTTTGATGAATGGTGGTTATCTATGGAGCTAAGGGCCTATTTGGATCTAGTTGATATCATTACATCATTATCTGAAAGCTTGAGTTTATTTTGAAGATAAAAAGCGAGTGTTGAAACCAAAACCAAAGTCAAGGTTAGTGGTGGGCGGAAGTGCTTGCCTGGCATTCAATGTTATCTCTAGTGTCTAAGCTGCTTATGTGGTGAACCACCTTATGCGCTTATGCGGATTTAGAAGTACGCTATAATTAAAATATTATAATCTAATTATCATCTACATATAAAAGGTAAAATGAGCTTCAATTTACTACATCTATAGAAAATTGTAAAGATATGTACCTCCGAAACATAATAATGAAACTTAAACCATCATTAATTTTGTAATTCTAAATAATTTATAAAACTGAAGAGTGTCATATTTACTTGAATGTGTCATAATTGCCACTCCGGTACATAGAACAACACACTGATATTAGATGTACCATTCCAAAATTAAAGTTTGGGGCCAACGTACGAAATTGCAACAAACAAGCTTATAGAGATTTCAACAAAACAGTAGAGGGGGGTTACTGTGAGAGAAGGAGGGAGACTTTGGGGTCAAAGCGTGCCTATGTGGATACTCTATGCGGTCTGTCTTTAAATGGATTATTGCTTAGACATTCGGTGTCTTGCAAAGTGGGAAAAAGAAGATGCTCTAGTTGCCTCATCTTATATGAGAGGTAAGTTCAGTCTCAATGAGTGCACATGTTGTGATACATTTCGATGACCTCTAAATTAAAGGTAGATATGTTCTCAGCTATGGTACGTCATGCAGGCATGCATGCACACACAGTGCAAGCAAAGCTTGCCAAGTAACTTTACATCAGACTCAGCTTTACTGTGTTGTTAAGTAAATGTCAAGTTATTTACTAGCACAGTGGTTTATGTATTTGTTGCACCAGATCACGTTCATATCAAGTATGCCATTGACAATACATTCAGATTATAATTGTCTTCTATATTCATCTTGAAGTACTCATCTCTCATGAAAATACATTTGCCAACTTAATCTAAGTCAGTCTATTTACTATGAGCTTACATTGTTAAGTAAAATGTGTAACCCATCCATGAACTTTTATTGCTACACCTTTTTCCTATAAAATTGCAGCCTATGTTTATATTGTTCTTGATGACTGCTTGCAGAGCAAATACGAGTTTCACTCTATAGGGCAAGATATTTTATTACAGTGTGCTCAAATTATCAGACAGCATGGTGCTGACCTTGGAAGTACTCGAGATGGCTGCAACTATCGCTGATTTGTGAATGAAAACAACCAGTTTTGCAAGGTTTCATGCTCCTTACTTGTCTTTATTATGCTTTTACATAAATTTGTACTGTTTTAAAATTTTGCGATTCCAATGGATGTTTGTGTGTTTTTGAGTGCCTTAAAGAGTACTGCTGTTTTCAAGAGCTTGTATCCGTCCATTTTTTGTATCCCTCTCTGGGGTTTTACACAAAACTTGTATGAATTTGGTATTTTTTTGGCATAGTAGAAACATGTTTACGTCATTAATCCAAAAGATGGTCTTTCGTGTTTTGTCTTATCCTTCAGTTTCATCACTTAAGTATTCGTATAGGTTCTTGTTGGATTTTAATGTTGCTCCTCCGTTTTCTAGAAAATCAAGAACCGTGAGTATCTAAGTTGACCTTTGCAGTGATTTCGCTTTCTTCATCTTCAGTTTCTATGTCGTTCACCTGCGACCTGAGCGTCTCGAAGGCCAACAGAGGATTCGATAGCTTAATCTGCTTCCCAAAATTTCAGATGATATAACTGAACTGCATCTGCATGGTGAAAATTGACTGTCTGAAAACAAATTAACCATATTATCTTTTTTCAGTCTAAACCACGAGCATCCAGAAGCCCACAAGTAACCCATCTAATCCGGCTCAGGCGAGGTTGGCCAGCATTAGGGGTAGAGCTCTCCCGGTGCTGGTTTTCTTCATTCTTAAGAATTGAACTTGATACCTTGCTTAAGAGGAAAAAGTGCCAAACCACTTTGAACCAACCAACTGTTGGTAATCAGAAGCTTATATGATCTTCTACACAGACGACTCCTATTGACCAAGTTGAGTCCCGCTCAACTTGTAACCTTATTTCATGGCATGTGTATGCAAGTACTGATATGACTCCTATTCGAGTTTCCATAGACATTGATTACTTAGATATCTGATCAGATGGGACTTCCAGTCGAGGGACGTAATTCTGAACCCTCACCTCTTGGGCTACGGCCACTTCTTGTACCAAAAGAGAAGTTTTTCCACAAGTACCAGACTCAATTAGCTTAACAGAATTTTATGAATCGAAAACGAAAATGAAAATGGACTCTCGTCACTATTGTGCAATTGTTTCTTCTTATTAGCACCTAACATTGAAAGAAGCGTTACTTCTAGCACTTCTTTTGTCTTTTTTTAAGTGGTAACCATTTAAAATGGCTCAGTATAGATGTCAAACCATCTTAAGTGTGTCTCTTATTTTATTGTCTATTAGCCAACTATTAGCTTTAGCAAATATCTCAAGTAAAAACTGTAGCCATTTAGGTTTACCATTTATATGCACATAACTAAAACTATTTACAGCTATTTGAGGCTTTGAGGCAACTGGAACAATCATGAATAATGATTTTGCCTTTATTGACAAGATTTTTCAACTTTATATAGATGGTATGACAAACTTTTAGATACCATCTGTATAAACTTGAAAAATCTTGTCAGTCAAGACGAATCATTATTCTTGATCTCAAAGAATACAAGCTGAGCTATGACAGCAAGCTTGGTCAGTGAGTCACAGGCCGAGCCTATTGATGAACACCTTATGTTTGGTTTCATTGGTGCTTTTACCAGATAATCGAAACCTTGGCCGAATATATCATATCAAATATTAAGTGGTTTCTTATAAATAGGTAACAACAGAGCTTGCCTTTCAGAAAGATCATTGGATCTTTGCGTGCTAAGCATAAAATCCTAAGCATCTCGATTTCCTTCATTGAGATTAGACAGATTGTCACCAGATTTGCAGAGTCGATGGCACGAAAACTTGTCACTTTCAACGTGAGGGTGCTTTTGTATCGACCCCAAGGGCAGAGCAGTGGCTCCTTGTTCTCCAGTACTTTCGCTGTCAGGGGTACTTTCTTTGACTCTTATTTACGTAAAGATTATCTATCTTATGAAACGCAGGATGACCTTGCCGTCACCAACATCCAATATACATCCTCCATTGAAATAATATGGTTATATATATACATACATATATATATATATATATATATATATATATATATATATATATATATATAGAGAGAGAGAGAGAGAGAGAGAGAGAGAGAGAGAGAGAGAGAGAGAGAGAGAGAGAGAGAGAGCCATACACGCGGCTTTTTGTTGAAATAATTGCTTCTCATAAAGCTACATGAACTACCGCATGTGGACAAAATTCCTTGTTTTCTGGGTTAAGAAATTAATCAACAGAAAATATAGGAAGACATAAGGGGTACCAAGTACATGTGACTTATTATTCTTCACGAAAGCAGTTTCCGTTTGCCGTCCATCCTAGGAGATAGGTGTCCCGTTTGGATCAGACTCCTGGGGTAGAACAGCACTTGAGCTGTACTCTTGACCAGTCCGGACTGAAATCGAGAGACCCAGAACTGGGACGAGAACCCTGCAGTTCCAGTTCCACCTATCAGGAAACCGAACTAAAATTGAAACGGGGCTGATGATTCCAAGTCAATTTTGGTTCTGGTTTCAAAGTTCCACTCTGCATCATGTAATTTTGAAGTAAAACTAGAAGATGGGTGCTTTGATCATCACTGTATGATTGATTGCAAAGACTGATGATAATCAAGTAATGTCTAACAATACCCTCCCTATCTCTCTCTATACACATGTATACATATATATACATACATACACATATATACATATATAGATACACACATATATATTAGGTTGGTAACCGAGGCAAAGTAACTGAAAAAAGAGGTTCTTTCTTGCTTAGGTCATTTTCTGTATGAATGAGCTTGACTGCTAACCGAATAGCCTGTATTTGAACAGTTCATTATCCTTTTAGGAGCGAACCTGAACCGTAATGAGAGCCAAATAGAAGGCCGCTTATCAACCTAAAGTCCTTTATGGAAAAAGTTCAACAAAAATTAGCATTCATTGACCTTGAATACTTGGAACTACCATGAAGTCTGATTTAGGTAAAATTCAAGAAAGGAAGATCGTGAGCTGTGTCACTCCCCACATGTCATGTTTATGTTCGGCTCATATAGTTAATGAAATGAACTAGAGACGAGCCGAACTAGGAGCAGCTCGGTTCATTTACCAGCCTTATTTTTTATATTTGTCAATGTGTGAGGGCTCACGGGAACTTGGCTTTTCCAGAACCTACTCGTGTTTGCTATTTATACAGTTGAAAAGAAGACCCGGAAAAGTGTTTAAACGCTGACACCATGCTTTGTCATATAGGCTTCGCATTCTTGCATGATGAGCAATAGGTAACTCGGCGAGCGGTTTGACTCTCAAGTTGAAGGTCATGAGTTTGATACTGAGTGAATGCATTTGGCATCGGAACAAATCATTAAAACTAAATTTTTTGGAATTAAGATAACATGGAACCAGTAGACAGTCCTGGTCCCGACTTGGTTTCGTTTTTCTGGAAGGTGAAACTGAAACCAAATCAGGTGGTTTCTGGTTCGGAGTCAGTATCCGGATCTGGTTTTGACCGTTTCTGGTCCAGTTTAGTGTCAATTAGAATCTCCGCCGCTTCCAAATCCACAATATCTGAGTCAAGTCAAAACAATAAACTGACGCTAGAAAGATTAACTCTATACATTAACACAAAAGGTCGGAATGCCACAAAGTTGAAAGAGACCACAAATTAATAAAACATGCTTGATCTTTTATATTTTGGCATCGACCAAAGTCAAGAGTCAATACAACATATAATAGCAGTGCCTAATAATTAATGTAGCTTAGTAAATCTTGGCTTTGGTTGGTGGGGAAACAAACACACATTACTAATGAATGATCAAATTGATTATGTTTCGCTTCTTTCTCCGAGAAACATGACCAAATTTCGCAACCCCCCGGTCCTTATACGTCGGATAATCCATACATGATATAAAACGAATCACCAGAGAGTTCATATCTCTCTCTAAACAGGACGTTGATTCACATGATCCAACGGTGGCAGGGTCGAAGTCTCTAAATCTACTCTTCAACACATACTTCTTTCTGCATAATGCACATAAAAAATGATAAATAACCTTTCGACCGATCTTCATATGATAAGGAAGGATAAAATCCAGCTTCTAAAATTACGTGGATAGAGCCAGTGTGGCAGATATGGAAATTTTCGTGGGGTTGAGCGATCTGCTTATTCGGCCATTTAGGGTGGAGCAAACGATGTATAATAGCCATGGAGTCCGTTGTACCTGTAACTTTTTCACTGATTTTTTTAATAGCAGGTGACCTCGCCTCAATGTAGATCCGCCATGGGGTAAAGCAGCTAAATCAAACTCAAGAGGTGTCCGGAAATTTTAGTGCCCAAATTTTAGGCTACGCCATTAAGTGCAAGCCTCCAAATTTTTAGATAAGGCACCGATCAACTCGCGAATTGCACAAATAGTTGTACCTTTAGACAGATAAGAAGTTACATCCAGATGACGATTCAAGCATGAAAGGTAGCTCAATTATATGTCCAACAAGTAAACAGAAAAGCGGTCAAGCCCTGCAACCTAAGGCTTCTCCGTAAAGAAACGAACAAAACCGGAAAGCAAAATCTCAGCTAAAAAATCAGAGGCCCTATAGAGCACAAGATCAATAAATAGCTGCTGAAATTATCACAATAACCGTCGTCCTCTCATTTGCAACTATTTGCTGGAAAATTCAAGCACCTCCTCTCATTTGACCGGCTCCAAAACGTTCTGTCTCCTACTTGAACGAGATGATAACAGGTAACAATCATGTAGGTAACGCCTCTTTCTTTAAAGAAAGATGGTTTTAACACATGTTGGCAAAATCCATAACAAATCAATATGCAATAAATATAAACATCTTCAATCTCCAATCAAACATCTGCAGATCCAAAGTAAGCCATGAACATACCATACAAAAAACAAAAACACAAGCAATAATCATTAAAGTTATTTATTTATCTCAGTCATCCTTTTGAAACACAAAACAAAAACAAAATCAATATCTATGCCAGGTAACAATCATGTCTATCAAGGTATCATCTCTTTCTTTAAAGTAAGACAATCTTGATACATGTTGGAAAAATCCATAAAAATATACACATAACAAACCAATATGAAATAAATATAAATATGCTCCAATCAACCACAACCGCAGATCCAAAGTAAGCCAACATATCACACGAAAAACAAAAGTACAAGCAATAATCATTAAAGTTACTTGTCCGTACAGATCGCCCTTGCGAACTTGCCTTAGAAAAAACAACGTCCTCCTATAAATACATAGGGTACCTATAAAACACGCACTCAACTCAAAAGACACGTACCTAATTTCGAGTTGACCTCGACCACACCTGAGTCACCTACCACTATAGGAAAAGGATAACTAGGAGCAATCATAAAGGACAAAGGAGAGTAGAGAACAAAGGCAAGAGGAGATAGAGTGTTAACGAACAACTATATTGATTAGGGAGTCCTAATCACTTATTTATAAACGGCGTGTTAGATTACGGATTATGAATCCGATCCAAATGACACACCTCTCCATCTCGAAACCATTCTCACGCAAACACTCTTAACCATCAGATCAAAAGTTTTTCGTACAAAAAGATAGACCAAAAATAATTCCCAAACCCAAACTTAGGCTCATCCTTGCACACGCGTGTGGTCTAGCATGTTTCCTCGAAGCTCTTTAACCTAAGGTTCATTAGCTACCAACTATATAAAATGACATGTGGCTTTGTCTCATTTTCAATACAGGACTAAATTTTGTCTCTTCTTTGTTATCACGTACCCTAGTCGCTCACATGACTTTTTACACTTTACGACTTATATATATCAATGATACATCAATTCAATATTTGAGATACCAAGATGAATTAAATATTATTAATTCACATGAGTTTAATTAACCCAACTTAATTAACACTAAATTGAACAATCCTTACAAAGTTCTGAAGTGTAAAGTGTTCTCTCAAACCAACCATCATATTATACATATTATGCTTTCAGTAACAATACATTTCGATTTAAACCGTTACTTAAGTTATCCAATATAACACTTAGAGAAACTAGATAAACATACGTTTTTAACTTGAACCTTGGGTGTAAAAGTGTCTATTTGTAATAACATAATAAAAGGCTATAGCATGATCTTTAAAAATAATGCATTAATAACCATGTATCCATATCTATATCACGATTGACTTAAATAAACAACCTAATTCCCTCATTGAGCCTCAATAATGTCAATGGGGATCTCCAATAATGAACTGCTAGCATTTTGTCCTAAGACTCAAAAACATTAAGAGAATAATCTCTTACTAAACTTACACACATGACACTTTAGGTTTATAGGAGACAAACACATATAATACAAAGTATCATCGGATTCACCAAACAAGTTACTATCACATTAAACCTACTTCATGGAATCTCCACTCAATTGAGTTACCACTAATGTGAATAAATCATGAGTTTCAATTACATTCCTAACTTGAATTTATTAACTAAAGCTATTGATAGACCCTTAGTTAAAAGATTGATTGTCTTATCTTTAGACCCAACAAAATCTAATCCATGATACACGAGTCCTTATGAACTTTAGTCTAACTTAGATATGGTTATGTTACTTCTATTTGTGTCATGCTATCTACTAAATTTGCAAGAAGCGACTTCTTTACTTAATATAGTTACCTTAACATTGATTTAGATAAAAGTTTAGAAATTTGTCATTTGACGAGCTGGACCGAGCCAAATGTACCTTGTTCAGCTCATTTGGTTTAACAAACCAGAACACGAATGGGAAAGGGACGAGCCAAACCGAGAGGTTTGGTTCATTTACGAACCCCAGTCATGACCTGAGAAATTAAAAGCTCATTACGGCACGCACAGCATATCTAGGGATGCAGTATTTTATCATATTTTATTTTCATTTTTATTCAGGATTTATGTTATCATCATGTTATCATCTCGAAAGTAGTGTGAATAAATAAAGAGATTCGGCCACTCCCCACTCCCTCATATAACGAATAAAATTTATATACCATTACCGGTCCATGAATGAAATTAATATCTATAGCTTCCATAAATCTTTAAAGGCCTCACAGAAATTCAAATAAATATTCCCCATTAAAGATAAATAAATAGCCGCACCTTAGTTTTCCAGTATACCGTAGAACGCCCGCTACGCTTTTCTATTCAAATATGTTGAAGAACGGACCTGTTCGCGTTTGAAGAGGGAGGGTGGTTCGGTCTTTTCCCACACAGCCACGGGTTTTCTGCTGCACTTGTCACGACTCGCCAGTACCGGTTTTTGACCGCGGATCTCCGTGTCGGCACCGAAACAAGATCACTGTATGCGCGTTTTTACACCCTTGTCCACATCTTATTCATATTTTACGAAATTGCCCCCACATTCAAGAGGCCGAAGACAGCGAAACGATTGACGTGACAAGGTGAAAAAGAGTTGTTCTTCCTTTCTGTCTTCTTTTCATCAACCTCTCCGGGCTAGCGCTTCAAGTATAAAGATCCTTCAACTTGAAGGTCACCGGTTAGACACTCCAGGAGGTCTATCCTATGTATATCTAGAGAGAGAGAGGGAGGGGTGGTGGTAGTAATAACAGGAATGAGGGTGTAAGGCTAAAAAGTAGAGGATTAAGCTATGATTTTTATACAGTGATCGAAGATTTTACTATTTCCCTTTATCCGTTTTTACTATGAGAGAAGAGGAATGAAGAAAAATGAAAGGAAATGAGAAAAATAGAAACCGTGTTTTCTCTCTCAAGTCACGCTGATTTCCCCATCTTCGCATTCACCAACTTCGATAGAAACGCTTCCTTCCTTTTCCGACGGCAAAATCCGGCAACAATTCCTTCTCCGTGACTGAAAAATGAGATTGAATGCGCATTAAGATCATGAAGAACAAGCCAGAAAATCGTAATCCATGATAAAAAGAATCGGAAATGGGTGTAACTCGATGTTAGTAACTTAGTACCTTGCTCCATCTAAGCGGATCGGGCTGCTTATAGACTTCAATAGTCTCGATCACGTCCGGAGAAGCGATTTTCCACCGGCACTTCGGTGCCGGAACCCGAAGCTTCCTGTATTGCGTCACCGTCTGATCATTTGCCAGTTCGACATTTGCAGATTCATAGTAAAAAACGAATGGTTTCTGGCAAGGGTGTCGGCTCACCGGCCGGGTATTGAACGCGTACGCCGTGTAATCGGCTCGGCGATACCAATTAAGAAACGTCCTCGCCGGCATCTCTATTTCCCTCGGCGAAAACGTTCCCCGGAAAATCTGCACGGCGTAACCCCACGAAACCGAGAACGTCCATTCTTTAGCCTTGTCATAACAAATGGATTGCTGCATGAGTGAGGCGGAATCCATTCTCATCGGCTCTCCGAGAAGGCGACGGAGGGCTTGCACTCTGGAAACGTTCGGGAAAATGGGCTCGACGACGTCGAGGTGGTGGAGAGAGACGAGCGGCGCTACTGGGTGGGCAGCGAGAAGGCCAAAGAGATTGCCGTAGACGTCATATTGGTGGAATCCGGTCTCTTTCGTGAGCGGAACGCCGAGCTCCGCCATGCACGCCTGCATCCGGTCATCGCTGCCGTAGAGACCCGGGTAGCGTTGGATGCAAGCGTCCTGTATCCGCTCAAGGGCGACGGCAAGAGGATAGCTGATGGCGAAACCGCCGCCTCCATAAGCCATCCCGTAGGAGAAGTAGATGTTTTGCAGGTGGCTTTCCGATTGGGAGCCGATATAGTAAAACCGCCGGTGATCGTATTTCGAAAGAACCCGGAGGAGATTCTCCGGCACGAACACCGTATCGTCGTCGCCCATCACGAACCAGCGAACGTCCGGAAGACCCAGCCGGAGCGTCTCCGAAACGATCCGGGAAATCCGGATCGCCGACCGATGCCCCTTCCGGTGCGTGTAGGCGAATCCGGAAGTGTCGCCGGAGATACGAACCGGAGGCAGTCGTTCGTCTCCTCGCCGCGACTTCACTTCCTTGTCCAGCCAAACGATCCCCTTCATCACCACCGGCCTCCACCACAGCTTGATGTACTCCTTCCGTCTCTCCCACAAACTCGCCGACGCCGCGATGCCAAACACGATGTGCTTCAGCTCCGTCCTCGTAAATGGATCCGGCGGAGCCGTGCCGGTGCCGGTGCCGGTGTCGTTTCTTGAATCGGTGGCAAGCCGCACTGCTGCGAATGGGTGCTCGTCGACAGCGGGGCAATTGGGGCAGAGAGGGCAGGTGCGGGCGGTGAGGAGGAGATTGAGGGAGTACGTGAGGTAGGTGATGGCGAAGAAGATAATGGCGTACGTCATGAGCTTGGGGAGGTTTCGGCTTGCGCTTCCCATAACGCCATTTCCGCTTCTGTTGCCGCTTCCCTTCGTCATTTGATCCCACACCAGCTTTTCCACGTTCCTTCCCTCCTTCATCTCTCTCTCAAATACCCTAAAACCACCAAGAAGAAGAGATCAATGCAGAAAAAGGAACATGTGGGGAGGCCTCATAGGAAGAAGATGTCATGTATTAGTATCAATGGCCGTGGCAGAAAATCTCTCGCTGTCTATCTCTCTCCTTGTAAGGAGCTTGAGGTACAGAGGAAGGGTATAAATGGAGATCACTCAGTGAGGGACGAGGTTAGAGAGAGAGAGGGAAACATGAATTCCTGCCAGGTTGCGCGCATTCGGGGCGTTTGGTTTTGGCCTTTCTTTGAAGGGCATGCTGCACCGCACCCATTTTCACTCTCCACTTTCTCACTTATTTATCAATATCTTCGTTAAAACTCTTCAAAGAAAAAAAAGAAAAAGAGGCTTCCGAGAGAGAGAGAGAGAGAAACTCACTCAGATGCCCATATATAGTTCGATGGCGTTTTCATCTCTAATTAATGAATCTAAGGGAAGGTCTACAGATGCATTTATGACGAAAGATATGTGTATGAGGATTGATAATGGCCTCTACTAGGTTAGGGTTATGTGCGAATCTTTCCCACTGATGGATGCAATGGCAAACGAAACTTGTTGAAGTATTTGACGTAATGACTAACTAACATCAAGGAACTCACTCTTGTTTCAGAACCGAACGCAACTGCTCTTGGTCAGTGACAGATCTACATTGAGTCGAGGTGAAGTGCTTGTCCCATCCGAGATTTCGGAAATCAATTTAAAGTCTGTAGTCTATCATGGGATCCATGAACATAATACATATATAATTCGTTCCACGTGAAAACCATTCAAGAAGCTATTCACCTCACCTAAAAGAGTTTCTAGATCCACCACTGCTTTGTGTTTGGTTCTGTTTTGTTTGGTTTGCCACATGAATGGAACCAACATGAACTGGCTCATAAAACCAAGGTGAATCAACGTGTGTTTGGTCTGTTTCGCATGATTGTTTAATTAATTTTTATACAAGTTTTGTGCATTTCTATGCTAACCCATTGATTTCGGTGAACATAATTTAATCAGATCTTTCAAACTTACAGAAAATTTCTACATAAATAAAATTTTAGGTAATTTACTGGAAATTAAATGTAAAAAACTATATTTTAACTTTAATGAGACAGAACTCATCTAACTTGGAATTGTGAGATGTTTGGTAGACATCAGAACCATGGATCCGGTCCAACACGGATGTGAAAATATGGGTGGGAGAATCCAATGCATGGCGTAAAGGGTTTCCTGTTTTAGGCTAAAAGTTTTAAGTTATTTTCACAGCATCTGGAGAGAAAACTTGCAGCAATGGCTCTTCCAACTGGCTTCAGTTCAGAAAGATGACAACAAAGCAGCTTTCTAGAGAGAGACAACCTGGTTGAATCTTGCATTCAGGAGGGCCCTTCTTGCCAGCCGTCTATCTTAGATGATCAACGGGTGAGAACCATCGGGTTAAGATCCAAGAGAAGAAAGGTTCCATCCTTTTGGTTTCAAAAATGGATTCGGGGACGTGATGCACCAGGATCTTGTTTGCCTGTACATTGATTCGGTGGTGTCTCATCAGTGGGAAGTGAATAAGATCTAGCATAGTCTGCATTGTGGGTCACCATGGATTGGATCCACAATCCATACCTGGTGGATGTTGAACCACCATTTAGTGTTAAACCTTTTCATGTTAATACAAAGGTTAAGTATTTCGTCTACTCAATTGAAAAAATAATTCTGCTAAGTTTTACGCTAGTTGTCGGTTGCCTAACAAAAACCCTACCTTTATGTGGGTTTAGAACCCAGTGTAATTGCTTTGTCTCAGAAAAATAAGAATTACGATGAATTTAATCGAATCGAATCAGCTGGAAGAGCTTGTTTATGTTCGCTTAGTGATCTAAGTGAAGAACATGAGCTGGGTCGTTAAGGTTTGAGTTAAAAATGAATGCTTTGTGCTCAATTCACTTTGGCTTGTACAAGCTCATTTACTTTACATTTTATAGTTTCTATATACATATATGCCAAAGTAAAATGCAATTAAAGGCTTGTAATTCTACAAGAAAAATAAAATTTAGTCAGAAGTACGTACTCAAGGTGATTCCGCACATATTGAGCTTATGTCTGGCTAGCTCTAGAAGCTAACAAACTGAAGAAAACATGATTCTGAATGGACAACTACAAAGAATCCATTGGAAATCGAACCCTTGACCTGTTGTTAGAGGAGCAACGCCCTACCACCACAGGGTGCTGTCACTTGGCTTTTCGGATCTGATCGAATCCTAATTTAAAACACCAAACCAAATCCGACCCATCACCAAGATGGGCGGTGATGATGAGGAAGTAACTATGGATGGTTGGCAATCCAACACACATGAATCACCGACCTGCATTCACATGATCCTTCAGACATTTACCACCATTAACTTGCCTTTGCCTCTGTAAAATCCATGTATGGGCGAGGCACCTTTCCATTTTTTTTTGCAGGGAAGGACACGGGCACAACCGTGTTCACCTTTCCATTATCTGGATAATTATTTTGATCACTACATAAATTATTTAAGAAAATTATACAGCCCTTCAAGCTCTGCATATGAGGGCTTCACCTTCCATATCTAGTTCCAAACCCGGATAAAAGAAGAATTTCGTGTCGGGCAGCCAGTGTTTTCAGGTCCTTTATCATGAGTTGCAGAACTTACAAGATTGACACAATATACACCATAATGGAGATTAAGAAGCCTATATTCAATCTCGCTTGGTATAATACAATGATGATCATAAACCCATGCCGAAGTAGATTTTGTTGGACCGTCTCAAGAGTGGTAGATTCAAAATCTTTTTGGAGGTGAGATATACTTTTATTTCACATCCATAAAACACTTATATTTCTCTATACATTGATATGACTTAAGAATTTTCAAATTTTGAGGGAAGCACATGCTAACCCACCCTAAAGTAGGTCCTCACTGAGATCTCAACTTGAGAGCTCATTTCACGATGTTCCAAGTTATTTTTATGCCCAATTTAGCACAATTAATGGAGTTTGATAAAAACTCCACCATCACATCTTGTGTTTTTTCAAAAGGAAAAAGATGAATGTTTTAAATGGTAGATTCTTCTTTCCCACCAATATATGTTGCCCATTGCCATAAAAAGCATTAAAGTGGCTTTACACGTGAACCTAAGATGTGGGTGTATAAGGTCTCTAGAGCATGTCACACGATAGGGATCTGTATTTACAAACTTGTCCGACTGGCTTCTTCTAGAAATTTGATACCATTCGAAGGTGGTCTTCACAATAGAGAGAGAGAGAGAAAGAGAGATAATGTTGTTCACTTGTACTTATTCATTACTTATGTATCACATAAGTAACAATAATGTTCTTTATACTTTTTCAAAACTCTTTAAAAATTTTATATTACACTCGTACCACAAAAAAGAAATGGTTGGCATATTGGGAGAGAGAGTTCTCATATACTGATTCGATGATGAGTGTTAATTTTACAAGTTTTAAAGTTTAAAAAAAAATAAGTAGAACAATATTATTATACTCATGCTTCCCAAAAAGACAATATAATCAAATCACTATACATATGAGTATCGGGTTAACCCACCAGTGAAACATGTTGGACCCCGATTGACACCTCCATCTACCAAGTTGAGTCATGAGTTCAATACCAAGAACTCACACTTTTAAAGGACTGTTAGAAATGCGGAGAGAGAAGCACACAAGGAATGCAAAAAGAAATTACGAAAAGCAGTACTTAATTTAGCTCATCCATCTCATTTATGAGCTTCATACAGAAAGCGGTACTTAGGAAGACTCGGTATCTTCTACGTGAAATACATTCCAAAATTAAAAGAAAGCAACCTTCATAGTAAACAAATGAACAACCTTACAAAACTAAACTGGCCAAAAGCCAAATATTCTAAACTTGGAAGATGTCAAATCTTATAAGATTACTAAACGTACCAAATGTGATGAACACAATACTAAAGATCTAGAACGATTATAAGCTCATTTAAAGTTTTCAAATTCCTGTTATCATACTTATTATGATAGTTGTTCAAATTGAATTACTGCTAGGTTAAGAAGATCCCTAGAAAAGCTGCCAAATTGGTTTGATTTGTTGGTTGCAATGGGGAGGCCGAGGCCAAGGTATGCACACACTCGGTATGAAACTCGGTATCTTAATTTCAATTCAAACATAGTTTTAATTCACACTACAGGTCAAAGAATTATCATCGATTAGAAGGAAAAAAAGAAAACTGGGTCTAAAAGAACTTCGTTGCGATATGGAATATAAGAAAACCCTTTCAATAAGATAGTATTTTTGTCAAATCTTTCAATAGAAATCCCTTCCAACAACGTACGCTATTATTCCTTACTTTGGGAAATGTATAATTTTTGTTCCTTTAGGTGCTTTTCCGACTATACATAATAGGAAAGTGGAGAAAGATGTGTTTGATGGTAGGGTGAAGTAGTGCAAAATAAAATCAAGGCAAAGAGAGAATGTTACAAGTTACGTTATGTTAAAAAAACTAGTAAAACTTTAGAGACTTATAAGAAAGCAAAGAAGGAAGCGAAAAAGGCCACGAGTGAAGCAAAAACTAAAATTTGGGAGGATTTATATAAAAACTCAACTCAAAAGAGGGTAAAAGAAATATTTTTATGATAGCTAGGGCTAAAGATAAGAAAACTAAGGATCTTAATTCTATTAGATGTATCAAAGACAAGGATGAGAAAATTCTAGTGGCAAATGATGATATAAGAAATAAATGGAAAAGTTATTTTTATAAGCTTTTTAATGAAAATGAAAATTTTAGTATTAACTTAGGAGAATTAGCCAAATCAAAAAAGAATATAAATCATAATTTCTACCGACGTATTCAAAAGAATGAATTCAAAGAGATTCCTATGTTGAAATTCTGAATAACATTGTAGAAGATTAAATACACAAAATAAGACTAATATTAAGAAGGAAAAACAAGAGGGATTGAGGTAAGGGACGGACCTCCAATAGAGGTCGCCCCCCCTTTTCTCCACTCTTTCTTACAACTCAACCTCCTACCCGAATACAACCTATCAGTCCTTATATAAGGAACTATAAAACGAAAATTGACCAAAATGACCAAAATACCCCTAGTACAAAAAATTATCAAAATGCCCTTACGACTTCGAGCAATTACAATAATACCTAAAAACATCAGAAATCATAAAACTAACACAAAGAACACTAGATAAGCATATTCTTTAACGCTTGCCAAAAAATTTTCATATCTATTTGCCACATTCTTCATATGTTTTCATCACTAATCTGATCATTACTAACTTGTTTGGCCAAAAATATCTTCAACTTAGCTTTCTTGGCTTATCATCACAAGCAACATCTTTGGCTGCAACATCAAATCAACCTTCTTAGTTGTAACAACATAAACTCAGCCTTCATGACTATAACACCAACAACTTAGTCATTTTGGCTGTAACAACATCAACTCAGCCTTCCTGACTATAACATCATCAAAGCAGCCATCCTAGCTGTAACACAACATTATCTCAACATCAACTCAGTCTTCCTAGTTGTAACACAATGTAAGTATCTACTTTGGCTACAACACATATTTTAGCAGTCCTCATGACTGCAATCTTCACAAGAATTTTCCAGTTCTCTTAAACATTTCCTCAAACACTTCATGTTCATATTAATCATCTCTTTCTTGAGCAATTTATCAAACATCTTCATATGCATCATTCATCTGCTCACACACTTTTCAATACATGCTACTCATTTTCATCTTAACTTGCTTCTCACCATATGCAGAATTACTTTAAAAATTCTTTTCTTATCACCAATCACACGATCTGGGGCAAATCCACCATCCGTGTCATTAAAGCCTTTAACTAATAAATGTAGTCACAATAGTATTTGTTTCTAGTTTCATTTCTGATGCTAGGTTGTCATCCTCATCTGTTTTGTCCTCTACATTTTCATCAACAACTTGTTTACTTTCAGACACACCATGACTTCTACTGTTGGAAGTTCTCAACATTGTCTCAAATTTTCCATGAAGCCATTCTTCATGCACAGTGAACTATATGCTTTGGATAAGTCTTGTCGTCGATCTCAACTTCATATGACTCCATAACTTCTTGGATTACAACACCAACATCACATAGGAGTACATCTATTTCAGCTTCTTTCATGCCAATATTTGTGGCCAGATGCGTCAAATCATTAGATGGTTGTTCTCTCTGTAGTTCATGGGCAGTGGTGCAATTATGATATTCTGTTTTACTACATGATGCGTAGGATGCTAATAATATATAAAAGCTTTCAAAAATTTGTCACATTGCAACTTAAGCTCTGTAGAGACTGCATCATCACCTGACTCCCTTTGCCACAAACACGTCAGTTATCACTCTTTTCTCATACATCCTTCCATGAAGTCTTTTGCATCGACTTGCCATTGACCCACCAGCCTGATTGGCCTTCTCGAACTACCCATACTTTACGTAACCATTAATTAGTCCCATAAATACATACTATGTAAAAGTAACACCTGATCTCTTCATTTCTTCATTGTACTTCTCAATATCTTCAATACATTGAGCATTGTTTAGGAGATAATAAAGCGTCTCTAAATTTGGTTTAAGCAGTTAATGCAGCCACCAAAAATCACGTCCAATGTTGCAGCCACCATCCATAAATGCAGTCCATCTTTCAATAACTACAACTCCCATTCTTTAAATGCAGCTACTTTTCCATTGAGAAGCATTTATATCAAAGCAACCACCTTATTAAATCTGCGTTTATATCAGCTCCCATTCTTTAAATGCAACCACGTTTATATCAAATACAATCACCTTATTCAAAGCAGTCGTCTTTCAATAATTGCAGTTCCCAACAAGCTCACTTTTAAGTTTCATGAGGTTCCCTTTCTTGACCTTTACAAGCCTCTTAACCACCGCATTAAATGTTCTGAGCAGCTTAATAAAAAACAGTAACCTTATTAAACACATCAGCAGCCATCTCGTGAATTACATCCTTTCTGGACCTTTACAAGGCTCTTAACCCTTATTAAACAGTCACCGCATTGCATTTCCAGCAAGCTCACTTTTAAGTTTCACGAGGTTTTGAAGAATATATCCGTTCTTGTGCAAGATATCCAACAGCATATTAAAAAACTCTAGGCTATAAATATTTGTGTACAACATTTAAGTAAGAAAATGTAGCCTGAATAGTCATTGGAACTGATGCATTATAATGAAGAATATGCTTTTCTACAAAATTTTCCAGGTTTGATCCGTCTTATATCCAAGCAACTGTGGGAAGTAGAAACAAAAGCAGTTGGAGACCTAGAATCTGGAACAAATGATTTGCACTCCATGCCAATGTGTGCAATGGTATCCTTTGCAGTTTACTCTGGAACTCCTTCAAGAGATACATAGATGAAGGCATTCCTTTGGATGCTTGAGCAATAAGTTTCGCAAATGGGAAGCCACCAACTAATTTTTCAGGCTCCTCCAATACAAGCTTAACATTAGTTGTTGATAAAGAGTTCACAAGATAATTTGTAAAATCCATCCATGAACCACCAACTCCAACATCTTCTTTCAAGTCTTCAAGTTGACTGATTGAGCATATTACTTGGAAAGTGTTGGAGTGGAAGTCTATGGCCTGCAAGCATAACCTCTAGGTATCCAAGGCATGAACATAGAACATATACTTGCGCAAAGGGGTTGAATTTGCATTTGAACATTCGGCCTCACATTCACCAAAATATAGCCTCGAAATTCTCAAAGTTCTTTGCCATTATAATTTCGGTCTAGTCAATTTCTTCTTGCCACCAAATAACTCTATTGCTTCCCAGTTATTCCTCGTATCATGTATATATCCAGTAATCAAGGTAGTTAAAGAGACCAAGTCTTTCTTTTCATAAAATCATACACAAGCTTAGCAAATAGCTCTATTGCTTCCCTGTTATTCCTCGTATCATGTATATATCCAGTAATCAAGATACCAAGTCTTTCTTTTCATAAAATCATACACAAGCTTAGCATCTTCTAAAGCTCCACATTTGACAAATGCATCAATCAGAATCCCACAAACAATATCATGTGAATCACAATTTAATTGAATGAACAATCCATGAGAGCACTTCCATGCACATACCTCTATTTAATTTCCATCACCATCCTCCATGTTTCAGCATCATGAATATACGCCTATCACCATTTCTAAGGACCATTTCTTAACATCAGATTTGCTCTGAAAAAAAACCAACTGTTGTGTAATTTTTTTTCTTTTTCGCAACAACTGTAGTGGCATTATTTGATGCCATACGATGTCTGCCACAATATCCATATGAAGTCTGCCACACAACAGACTTTGCAAATAATTATTCTGTCTTAATAAAACTTACACTAACCTTGAAACACTTTCACTGTGAATGATATTCCATTTCAATTTCACCTTTTTCTCTTCACTTCAGTCGATCTTCTAAGGTTTTGGCTCTGATATCATGTTGAAATTCAGAGTAGCATTGTAGAAGATTAAATACACAAAATAAGACTAATATTAAGGAGAAAAAAATAAAAGCAATTGAGGTAAGGGGCGAACCTCCAATGGAGCCGCCCCTTTTCTCCACTCTTTCTTACAACTTAACCTCTTACCTTAATACAACTTACCAATCCTTATATAAGGAGCTGTAAAACGAAAATTGAAAATACTCCTAGTACAGAAAATTACCAAAATACCCTTACGTCTTCAGGCAATTACAATAATACCTAAAAACATCAGAAATAATAAAACTAATACAAGGAACACTAGATAAGCATATTCTTCAACATCCTAAACATATGAAGGGTGGTAAATCGGTAGGAGCAGACAATATTCCCATAGAAGTTTGGAAAATCCTAGGAGAAATAGGAATCACTTGGCTCACAAGACTATTTAATGAAATATGAAGAAACCAAAAGATGTCCAAAGAATGGAGAGCGAGTACAATTATACCTATATATAAGAACAAGGGAGACATTCAGAATTGTGTGAATTTTGGGAAAGAATTATCGAACGTAGGTTAAGACAAGTATCGAGTACAATATAGAACCAATTTGAATTCATGCCAGACAGATCTACTGTTGAAGTGATTCACCTTTTGATATGTCTTATGGAACATTTTAGAGCAAAAAAGAAAGATCTTCACATGATATTTATTAATCTAGAAAAAGCTTATGATAGGATACCGAGAGAGGTTCTTTAGAGAACCTTGAAAAAAAGAAGTATCCCATTGACATACATAAACCTTACAAGAGACATGTACAGTGGTGTAAAAATATGTGTGAGGACTTATGAAGGAATGACAAACTTCTTTTAAGTTAATATTGGGTTACATCAAGGATCAACTTTAAGTACATACTTATTTATAATGGTGATTGATGAGTTAAAAAAACGTATTCAAGATGAAGTACCTTGGTGTATGTTATTTGGAGGAGTCTAAGGAAAAAATATATAGAAAATTAGAACTACGGAGAGAAACATTAGAAAGTAAAGGCTTCTAACTTAGTAGAACAAAGACATAATATATGTAATGTAAGTTTGATCATTTGGTTACTTCAGAGGATATAGAAATTAAAATTGGCACACATTGCATCTCCCAAAAAGAAAGTTTTAAATACCTAGGGTCAATTTTTCAAAGTGATGGAAGAATTGATGGAGATGTTATGCATAAAATTAATACTAGTTGGTTAAAATGAAGAAGTGCATCAAGTATTCTTTGTAATAAGAAGATGCCATTAAAGTTAAAAGGTAAATATTATAGAGCAGCAATTAGGCCTGCCATGTTTTATGGTTATGAGTGTTGGGTAGTTAATCATCAACATGTATAAAAGGTAAATCTTTATTATGTCTGTGACAGAAATGAAGATGTTGAGATGGATGCGTGGTCATACAAGAAAAGACCATATACATAATGAGGTTATTAGAAACAAATTAGGAGTGACAACAATAGAGGATAAAAAGAATATCGTTTAAGATGGTTTCGACATCCACAAAGACGATCAAAAGAAAACTTGTAAGAAGTTAGAAAAACTAAATTTGGAAAGTATTAAAAGAGGCAGAGGATGACAACAAAAGTGTTGAAAAGAAACAATTAAGAATGATCTACCTTGTGAGTTAACTGCTAACATGGCACAATAGGGATATATGGAAACAAAGATTCCATGTAGCCGACCCAGTCGGGAAAAGGTTGTTGTATATATATAGTAGAGTTAGAGAAAGCCCAATTGTGTACGTGCATGCCACTGGGAGATCCCACGGTGGTCAAGAGCTGCTTCTGCTCCACCGTCTCCGGCAGCCTCCGCTGCTTGAAGATCCTCGCGGCTGCAATCCGGCGGGCGCCCTTCAATAGGGAAAGCTTGTACGTGTCCTTGTCGAGTGGGACGTGGAGGAAGAGAACGGAGTTGTAGAAGACGTTCACTACTCTATCCATCAACGAAGGTCCGGTCAGCTCGAACCTTCTCGCCCCTCCCACCAGGCAGATCGCCACCCGTAGACCTTTCCACTCAACAATGGCGGCGTTAGACGACTCATAGCGCGAGATGTTGGCTTGAATTGAGTATCCAGGAGGCTGTGTATCAAAAAAGAAGGACGAAGGGAGAACAACCGACAACCAAAGCATCAGAGGGAACGAGGAATTTCCTGTTATATTCCGAGATCAACCATTTCCAGATCATCTTCCTTCTTTTCTTTTCTTCTTCTGTTTATTTCGTGTAAAAGCGACACGGTCTACTTGATAAAGATTGATTTATATATGAGGCCCGATGTATGCAATATAATTTTCAGAGGCTATTTAGGAAGAGATTCCGACGCTCGAGGGCTGGCGGTATATAATACAGCGCAAAGAATCAGATACGAACACGACTCAAGAAGTCTGTGGTATATATTGTGAAGGTAATCGGAGAAAAGAACACGCTGTATTTGGTTTGACATGAACATGGCACGTCCAAAGATTACTTGAAAACAAAAACTATTGGTAACAAGCAATCAGCATCACAACCCAAATGGTCATGATAAAGAAAGTTTCCATTCATCCACACCCAAATTACAAAAGATAAACAGTATCTCTTTTGTTGATTTTTAACATGAATGCTAAATGACACGACAATGAAGGCGACCCGACAAGAAATTGCCATCCCCATTGAGACCCAACACGAATATGGAGGTTTTAGAATGTTTTGTAATTTGGTTCATCATCTGAAGAAGGTGGTTGGTTGAAAATGGCATGTCAACAATTGAAATCGTCACCCAATGGAAAAGCAATATTTTTTTAGGTCAAATTAATTGCTTATGGCAGAAGGAGCCGCGGCTGTCCTGTCAAAACCTTCGAATGAAGGGAACCTTCAACTGGAAAGTCACGAGTTCGAATACTATGCGCATGTATTTCTGCCTGAGCTAGCTTGTCAAGCAAAAGAAAGAAGGGAAACAGTGGTTGTGGTTTTGTTTTGAAACCTGCAATTGTCATGATATGAGCTCATTTCATGTGAGTCCTTCAGATTGTGGATGTATCCGTAGACCCGTCTGCATCACGTACAAAATTTAGATAACGACGTTCTTAAATTCGACATATATAAATCCCAGGGGCTTGAACAGCCCAACCCTGATTTTGAGCCGGAACCTAAATAAGCATTTTAATAAATTGAGAAAATTTTATTACATTGACTTATATAAACTATTAATAGTTTAAATTAGTTTTGGAATTGAATTATATATCCCTATAACTTGTATAGCAAGAAATAAAAAAATGGACTTTTGTTCACTTTATATCAAATCGATCAAGATATGTACAATACAAATTTTAAACGTTGAATATTGTTAAATTAGTTGGGATTGGCTTGGTGCTTTTACACTAAATATCGAGTCTACGAATTGATTTTATTTGATCTACGCATTGACTCTTTTATGGATGTGCTTCGGCTTGAAACTTTTATCGGGTTCAAATTAACGATCAGTGACTTCAATTTAAACTTTTATTAGTTAAACTGAACACTTGTGAGGTTTATATTATCTGAAAGTCAACAAAATTGGCCGAGTTGATGACAAGATTTGCTTGATGTAGCATAGAGCGGTGGAAGAACACTACCGCATTTTCTTATCGTGAGTGTTGTTTACCAGCTTGTCGACTTGTTCAGCTGTTCTTTCAAACTTCATTGTTGCTTTAAATCTTCTTTCTCTCTCTCTCTCACACACACGGCATACATGCATACATAAAATACACATGCAAATGCACACAAAACAATGCTGGTTTTAATTCATCAAGAACCATACTGATAGTGCGCAACCCTAAAAGAAAACTATATTGAATGTGCAGACTCCAGGTGAAGCAGTGCACAGTATCTCTTGTAAATGGAACGGTGACTGTAAAAGAAGAAACGAACACCGAACTATCAGATTTAGCTGACCCGAAAATTATTCTGGTGGTCAAGAGAACATTGTTACGGCCCCTTTTTCTTCGCCAAACCCATTGTGCAAATATCCGTCGGCGACGGTGCATTCCACGATCCAGCCTTTTTCTTCATCGAGCTCATGTCTCCAATGCATTGATCCAAATCCATAGATCCGATTAGTTTTCTCGCATTCCTGTACTTTCGCCCTGCGACACTATCAAAGTAAAGTTCCCAGTCCTGGTCCCATGGTTCGTGGGCATCACACAGATCTGGTTCTCCTTTGATCCAACTAGAGTTCCAATCTATTCCCTTAAGAGTTCTGGATGAACATTCACCCATGCAGGCCGGCAATACGCCCCACAGAGTGGAATTTGACAGCTGATCGAGGCCACTAACGAACCGCCTCGCCTTCGTGGTGGCTATGGAAATGATCGGTCACTCAGGACACAGAATGGGATCTGGACCCTTTCATACGGAACCTTCTTAAACTCTAAGTGGTCTTGAAACTGGGTTCAGCTCCCAGTTTCCGGTAGCCGGCCTCATAGAGTTCGTGGAGCACGGAGAACCTTGCCAGAGCGGTCCAGGACGTGTTCGGCTCTCCTGCCCCGAACCGATCATTGAGGCCTGAAAAGTCTGTACCTAAAGGTATCACGTACTTTCCTGGCAAGAAGATGTTGGTTTGGATGGGTGCGGACCAGTAGGTATCGAGTCGAGTCCGTATGGTCCAGTCATACCGGATCCTGTTCTTCAACTGGTAGTCTCGAATCATGTCCACGCAGCCTTGAACGAGTTTGTAATAGTGTAGCAGACCCTGTGAGATGCCACTTCGTTATTAACAATTTTAAATATAAATAAATCAAACAAAATGAATGTGATTTTGTTATTGAAATTTCCATTTCTTGAAGAAACTTCTCTCTTCTCTCGCTTCATGGCGTCACAGAGAATACTGTCGGTTTTGGTGAGGTCATTTGTAGGGCTCTTGATACCGTCGGTAAAGCCAAACGGAGGTCTTTAATTAGACTTGTCTCGTTGATCTAATGTAGTGCGAACTGTTTCGGCCTCTTTGGTCCTTGGAGCTAAGGTGAACATGATTTAGGATCAGACAAGCCCAGAATGGCTCAATCATTCAAGTTAACAATCATAAACGTTTAGCTCAAATTGAACTTTTCTATGCAGTTTAAAGGTAAGGTTCAATCTTTTCTCAAAGAATAATTTTCTTACATATGCATGCATAAATATTGTACAGAAGCCAAATTCAAATACCACTTCCTCACAAATTGGCTTGTTCATCCTGCAGGCATTGGCTCATTAGTTTCACGAATCAAACGCAGATCAACTGAGGACGAGCTGTACAACTGATCTTCATACGAAAGGAAACATATCTACGGCCAAGGTGCTTTATTGAATGAATAAGATCATGTGATCATCAATAACGATATTTGAATGGTGCAAAGAGTTCACTCATAGATGGGTTTTCCAACTCTCGAAAAACAAAATTATGACAGTGAATTGGTTTGAGATCAATCTCCATGTATGTGATTGTGAATGTGTGTGCATGCGCCGCTATGTTTATGCAGGATGGTAGCGTCCAAAGGATTCAAACCATAGAGTTCTGTCTGTTCCGTGGTCTTAACCCTCCTTGGGGCCGGCAAAACGTTATTAAGGAGTTCACCGGTGCAAGATTGAGGAAAGAAAAGGGGAAAAGAGAAATAGGCGGCTTTGCTGACCTGTAAGCCATTAGGGGAGAAGCGACCCTCCAAGACCTGCTTCATCTCCTTGGTTTCTGGCAAGTTGTTCTGCTCGTAGATTCTTACGGCCGCGATCCGACGGGCACCATTCAATAGGGAGAGCTTAAAGGAATTCTTGTCAAATGGGTTGTGAACAAATAGATCGGAGTTGTTGAAGACATTCACCAACCTATCAACCAGAGAAGGTCCCGTCAGCTCGAACCGCCTTGCCCCTCCAACGAGGCATATCGCCACCCGAGGGCCCTTCGACTCGGTGGTGACGGCATCGTCGAAGGACTCAGAGGGGGTGTCGCCACCTCGAATGTAGCTTCCGAGAGAGTTGTTGGTGCACAAGAAGGAATAGAAGGAGCATGCAACGAGCGAGACAATAACGACTCGGAAGACGACAAGGTTGTATGACATTTCTTTCACCCTCAGTTTTATTTTCATTGAAGGCAAGTGATAGAACCAGTTGCAGTTTTAACCTTCAAAAACATAAAAGAATAAACTAAGCAGTGGCGGATGTACATCCAGCCGGATTCTTGAAAAATTAAAAAGATATTACTTGAATTTATGTGCAATAATAGATAGGAGAGATCTCACGTTATAACTTTCTATGCACCATTTAACGATTGTCAATGACAATGACAGATCAACAACACTTCCGGTCTATGGCTGACAGCCGAATTGCCTCTGCAGCGGAGACATAGGATTTGTGTGCGGTCGTTTGCATTGCTTCGCTTTTTTCCCATCAAGGATTAATTCACAGCTGACCATAAGGAAAAGGAGAAAGTCAACCATTGAAAGAAACAAAAAAAAACTGGGTACCTTTTGTGGGTATACTTATTCATACTTAAATACTTTTTATTTTAAAACTCAACTGTTCACCTTAGATAATGATGGATGAGATTTTGAAGAGCATATATATATATATATATATATATGTGTGTGTGTGTGTTTGTATGTATATATAAGCACCCACACATGTATATGTTCATCTTTTATATATACACACACAAACACGTACATATGTATCTCTTCAGACAATTTCTATAAGGTCCTACTGTCGGCCGATCTCTTCAATATGCCATGCAGGCTTCAACTGAGGGAACGTGCACCTACAATTGGCTTCACAACAAAATAAAGGGGGAAGTTGGTCAGTCATGTACATGAAGATTGTTAAATTGGTCGAAGCCATGAGTCTTGTGTTATTCATGTTTTGAATGATATTGTAGCCCACGAATTGATGGGCAACTGATCCTGTCTGTCAACTAGTCCCCATCGGGGTCGGGTAATTGCATTTATTGAATCTTACTTAGCGAAACCTGCGTGATCGGATCCAGATCTGCATTTGGATCAGACGGTTTGACTTTGTTAAACTTGACCGTATCTGACTGGAATGTGGAAGTCCAACTGTGGTTTGGAAGGTCCTTTACATATACAAAATGTATGAAGGAAATAATTTATTAACCTAGATGGTTAACACGGTCAAGAAGCACATTTGGGTGCGTTTTGTGTCATGCACCCACGGAGGCGGACTGGTTCGCTCGATCAGTAGCCGGAATATTTCCGGCCTTGCTTGCATGGGTGCATCTTCATCCAAAGATCTTCAGGAAATAGATCTGGACCTCCGTTGTATTGAGGTGAATCTGGATCTATGTGATGCCCATGGAACATGGGTACCGACAGGCTTGGAGTTCTACTTTGATTGTGTTGCAGGAGAAGAGTACAAGGAGGAGAGAATAACAATATGGATTTGGATCAATGCATTGTCAGATATGGATTTTATGAAGAGAAGGACTGGATCGTGGGATGCATCGCCGTCTAAAGAACTCGGTATATTGGGTTTAGAAAATTGACAAGCAGAGGTTGTTCCATGTCTGACCAGTGGACTCTCACTTTCGATGAATATTTTAAACTATATGGGTTGTTTGTCATGTGACTGATCCTGATATATACAACAATAACAACTAAGCCTTTTCCCATACTAGACGGGGTCGGCTACATGGATTCTTTGTTTCCACAAATCCCTATCGTGTGCCATGTTAGCAGTTAACTCCCAATAAGCTAGATCATTCTTTATTGTTTCTTTCCAACACTTCTGTGGTCGTCCTCTACCTCTTTTAATACTTTCCAAATTTAGTTTTTCTAACCTTCTTAAAGGTTCTTCTTTTGATCTTCTTTCTATATGTTCAAACCATCTTAAACGATGTTCTTTCATTTTATCCTCTATTGGTGTCACTCCTAATTTGTTTATAATAACTTCATTATGTATATGGTCTTTTCTTTTACGACCACTCATCCATCTCAACATCTTTTGTACATGTTGATGATTAACTCCCCAACACTCAGAACCATGATGTGTTACTATCTGCACGTGGAAAGAGAGAGGAGGGAGGAAATATCAGCCCACTAAAATGATAACTGTCATTTTTTGTACGGGCTACCATCTTGGTGAGCTCTATAAGGTCACCATGGGTAACAACATTGAGAGGAACCGAGCAAGTCGTGAGAATGACGAACTACCGGCGAGCAAGCCGCGAGAATGAAGAACTACCTACCCAAATTTGGTGAATACCATCATTTCTTTTTTTTTCCTCCTATTTCCATTTTCCTTCATTTTTGGTGTTAAATCGGAGTTGGATCAAAGGGCCTTTGCCTGATTCATGCTAAACATTCAAAAATAAACTCTAATGCTAAAAAATCAGTTAAAAACAAGCATAGATTTGTGGATTTTTTCTTAAATCCAAGGTTACCATTTTTCATCAGTTTTTTGTCCAAAACGCTACTGCCGATGGCCAATGTTGGGGTAGATTGGAAGAGGGGAGGCATGCGGTCGGTTGGGGACCATCGTCAGCCTTAGTCGTCGTAAAAAACCAACGAAATTGATGTCATAAAACCAAGGGACCAACCCCTTTTTGGGCGTGTCCTGGTTCATATGCCGTGTCATATACGACATGACATGTCATGCTCCCATATGCCTTGAAATGCCATTGTTTCATGCCGTATAATCGTATCATGTGTTTAAGAATGATTCTGTGTCAAAACAAGTCACGATAAGATTTTGTGTGAGAAATATGTTAGGTTGGGGTCAAGTCTTAAAAAAGGTTCTGGGTCAAAAACTGGATCCATTTCAGTAGTTCTAGGTTTTGTGTCAACAAAGAGACACAAGCAACCTACTATGTCATCCAATTTGGATCAAATACGGATTTAAATGACAGTTCATATCTAAGTTGGGTTTTGGGCGATTTTAGAGTCATTTGAGATCCTATTTGGACAAGCTTTGTTGCGCTAGACTTACAATTAAATGAATTTTAATAATTTATTTATTTATAATTATATAGAGATTAAAATTATTGGATTTGACGGTGATAAGTATGGCCCAACAGTTTGGAGATTGGATCTTAGTGCTCCTTGAGGTAGGAGTTGTACATTCTTTTATATAACCAGACGTTATTTCTTGTTTTAGATGGATTTAAATGTGCATGATTGCTAAATGTTTTAATAATATTTATGAAATGATGTTTGCAATTATGGGTTATTTGTTATGCTTTTGAAGTAAAACTTTTTTCGAAACCTGGGCCTTCGCAATCCTGGGCACGAAGCAGTAAGGTCAATCAATGTTCATCATTCTCAAGGCTGACTTGTTTAGCCTTTAAAGAATATGTTAAATATATGAGTATGGTATTTAAATTTTGTGTAGATATGGATTTGAGTATATGTGGACTCGGATATGAGATTGTGAATGTGATAAATTGGAATTGGTTTTGAATTGTAGTATTGTGTGAATATATGAGTCATACTTGTGTAGAGTCTCTAGAGACTTGAAGGTCCCTCGAACATTTCGACTTGAGACGAATATAAAATGTGTTTTTAGGCACTCTGTCATGAGAATCGACGTGGTTACCTTAATAAACATGATTACTACGGTCACATTAGGGAGGGTAGGTGACTTTTGTGACATTTGGGGTAGACATATTATGGGTTGTAATTATTGTAACCGATGATATGTGTATGCGTGTGTGAATATGAATTTGACATCATGATTTAGAAATGAAACCCCGATTTGTTATGAAATGATCGTGAAATTATTTATACTTTTAGTATGAATTTTGTTTAAAGATATTTAACCTTTCTATTGATCTATGTATCATAGTTCACCCTCTCATTTTACGGTCTATCCTAAAGCTACCACTTCCAAGGTTCACGGAGCATAGTAACAATCGAATAGAGCGACACTTTGCATTTAGATGGTATGATAAGTGTTAAATTATTTAGAAAATCTTTTTACTTGGGGTTATGTTTGGTGGGCCCGCACAATTTTGGACGTATTGTTTAAATCCTTAATATTGAAATATTTAAGTGAGACATTTTACTTGAGTTAAATTTAATTAGTATTGTCTTTGGTTGTCACTCAATGCTCAACGATCATACCTGCATGAGAAGAGGTCATGTGGCATCGGCTTGGGCCGGATCGTGGTTGCAACACTTGCGGGTGTGACACTTATTGAACTGATGGTAGATATTTTGAGGATCTCTTCAATGAGACCAAACACTCGGCAATGTAGAGGGGAACATGTTCTCTCTCTCTCTCTCATACATACACAACCACTCACAAAACATACATACATGTATCCTTATGTAAACGCATCAATAACTAGTTTAGTTATAGTGATTTTTGGTACTAATTCATCATTAACTTTATTGAAAGTGCATTACAAAAACAAGGAAAAAGCACACTTCTTCACCGAGTGCAATATCTTCTCTAAATAGAACGGTGATCGTAAAAGAAGAAACGAAATACTTCCGGTGGTCTCGCAGGAGAATATTGTTACGGCCTCTCTTTGTTCGCCAACCCCATCCTGCATATTTCGGTTGGTGAGGGTGAATCCCACGATCCAGCCATTTCCTTCATCGAGTTCATGTCTGCAATGCATTGATCCAAATCCATAGATCCGATTAGTTTCTCGCATTCTTGTACTTTTCCCCTGCGACACTGTCAAAGTAAAGTTCCCAGTCGAGGGCCCATGGTTCATGGGCATCACACAGATCTGGTTTTCCTTCGATCCAACTACAGTCCCGAGGTATTCCCTGAAGAGTTCTGGATGAACATTCACCCATGCAGACAGGCAAACAAGGCCGGCAATACGCCCCACGTAGCGGAGTTTGACTGCTGATCGAGGCCACTAACGAACCGCCTCGCCCTTGTGGTGGGTATGGGAATGATCGGTCACTCAAGACACACAATGGGAGCTGGACCCTTTCATACGGAACCTTCTTAAACTCTAAGTGGGTCTTGAAACTGGGTTCAGCTCCCAGTTTCCGGAAGCCGGCCTCATAGAGTTCATGGAGCACGGAGAACCTTGCCAGAGCGGTCCAGGACGTGTTCGGCTCTCCTGCCCCGAACCGATCATTGAGGCCTGAAAAGTCTGTACCCAAAGGTATCACATACTTTCCTGGCAAGAAGATGTTGGTTTGGATGGGTGCGGACCAGTAGATATCGAGTCGAGTCCGTATGGTCCAGTCATATCGGATCCTGTTCTTCAACTGGTAATCTCGAATCATGTCCACGCAGCCTTGAACGAGTTTGTAATAGCGTAGCAGACCCTAAGAGAGGCTATTTCGTTATTAACGAATTTAAATAACAAATAAATCAAACCAATTCAGTATGCTCTTGCTTTTAGAAGAATTCCCTTGGTTGAAGACTAACATTGATTTCGAAGAAGCTGCTCTGTTCTTTCGCTTCGCGTGGGTTTTGGTGAGGTCACTTGTAGGGGTGTTGAATCTGCGGATGAAGCCAAACTTAGGTCTTTTGGGGCTCGTCTCATTGACCTAATGTAGTAAGATTTTTTTCGGTCTGTTTGGTCGTTGGAGACGAGCTTAACATGACGAGAATCCAGCCCAAGTGAGACAACAAGCCCAGCATGGCTCAATCGTTCAAGTTAAAAATCATATACGTTTAACTGAAAATTGAACTTCTATGGATCTCACAGTAAGGTTCAATCTTTTCTCAAAGATTAATTTTCTAACACATGCACGCATAAATATTGTAAAAGCTCGAGCAAATACTAGCGAAACTCAGCAAAAGCCAAACACCACTTCACAAATTGGCGCATTCAGCCTGCTGCAGATCTTGTGCTCATTAGGTTCACGAATGAAACGCAGATCAACTGAGGACGAGCTGTACTAAGTGATCTTCGTATGAAAGGGAACTTATATACGAACAAGGTGCGCCGTTGAATGAATACGATCATGTGATCATCCGTAACGTTATTTGAATGGTGCAGAGGGTTCAAGGATAGATGGGTTTTTCCAATTCCCCGGAAGCAACATTACGGGAGTGAATTAGTTTGAGATCAATCTCCGTGTGAGTGCACGAGGGTGTGTGTTTTGCGCGTGCGCGTGTATGTATGCTGGAACGTAGTGCCCAAAGGATTCAAACGAACAGTTTCTGTCTTTTCCATGGTTCTTGACCCTCCTTGTGGCCGGCAAAAGGCAGCTATATATAGAGCTCAGCGGTGGAAGATAGAGAAACAAGAAGGGAAAAGGAGAAATAGGCGGCTTTCCTGACCTGCAAGCCGTTAGGGGAGATGCTACCCTCCAAGACCTGCTTCAGCTCCTCCGTCTCTGGCAATTTCTTCTGCTCGTAGATTCTTACGGCCGCAATCCGACGGGCACCAATCAATAGGGAGAGTTTAAAGGAATTCTTGTCAAATGGGTTATGAACAAAGAGATCGGAGTTGTTGAAGACATTCACCAACCTATCAACCAGAGAAGGTCCCGTGAGCTCGAACCGCCTTTCCCCTCCCACCAAGCAGATTGCCACCCGTGGACCCTCCAGCTTCACCCAGCTCATGGACTCAGACCTCGATCGATAAGCGCCGGTGGCGTCCCGGAGAGCAGAAAAATAATCGTCACTGATGCTGAACAAGGTGAAGAAGATTAGTAAGGAAACACTAATGGACAGGAGGGTTGGTTTCCGATTGCATTCCGGCGCCGGAAGTTTCCATGCAATTTACTTTCTGTTACTGTTTTCTTGTTCTATCGTCCTTAGACCTCGCCCAACATGTTAATACTGGGTGGAGATGCTTGCACGTCCCGGGCTTAATTTATACTTATATGAATATATGTGTGTGTGTGTGTGTGTGTGTTTGTATATGATCTCCACGAAGGTGTCATTTAGCTTATGCAGCTTTTTTACTTTTGGGGAGAGCACGTTTTGGAGTAGTATTTCATATTCAGGCTCCAATTATCGTTAGACCTCGACTCTGCAAACAAGTCTCCACCAATTGACTTTAAACCTTGTCCATCGTAAACAATTCTCCACCAATGGACATTAGGCCGTGACTTTATAAAGAATTCTCCACAAATTACAGTACCGGAAAATGTTTTGAGAAGGAAATAATCGAGGTTTGGTTATCAACGATCTCCAAGTGAATGTTTGCATTTGCAAATAGAATAGGGGCTAACACCCTGAGTGCTAGCCATGATGATCTTACACCAATTGTTTGGTACATTAAACTGCATTTATTATATGAAGAACGAGTAGGTTCTAATATAGTGCCCCTTTAGGTTCCATAAAAAGTACATAGATATCTTCTCTTAACCTACATTCATAAACTTGTTTATCATGCTTTAATTCTTTTGAAAAACATTTTGTTTGGCTTGATTCAACATGGTGAGATGACATGCTTTTTGCTGTCTTTAATCACCGAATCCTTAATATTGAGAGCTATTAATTTGCCTCCTTTATTGAAGACTTATTAATCACGTAAAATTCCTGCCTCACACATTGTCAGGTTTAGTTTTTAACATTTTGGATGCGTCTCATGCTGACATATTCTTTTCTACTATACCCAAGTTATTATAGAGTTTAGCCATATTGCAGAAGCAAATAACGTCGAGGCCACCCCCGGTGAGGAGCGTCACTTCACCGTGGCTCAATCAAGAGCTTCTCCTCTTCAAAACGACTTTAGCAAAGAACATTTTGAGAGGATATTATGACAAGTTCATATATAATTTTTTCAGCATTTTTTGTTCTATATATATACATGTAAATGTTTTATAATTTTTTATACAATTTTCAAACTTTGTTGTTGCTTTAGATCGTAAACTGATCTCTCTCTCTTACACACACACATACATAAGCACACAAACACGACATACATGCGTACATAAAATTCAGATATTCATACGAAAATGCACATACAATAGCGTTGATTCTGATTCATCAAGAACTTTATGGAAAATGCATTACCCTAAAAGAAAACTATATTGAATGTGCAGACTCTAGGTGAAAAAGTGCCATCTCTTCTAAATGGAGCGGTGATTGTAAAAGAAGAGACGAACACCCAACTATCAGATTCAGCTGACCCGAAATACTTCCAGTGGTCTGGCAGGAGAACATTGTTACGTTCTCTTTGTTCGCCAACCCCACCCTGCATATTTCGGTTGGTGACGATGCATCCCACGATTCAGCTATTTGCCTCATCGAGTTCATGTCTGCAATGAATTGACCCAAATCCATAGATCCGATTCGTTTTCTCTTGTTCTTGTACTTTTCCCCAGCGACACTATCAAAGTAAAGTTCCCAGTCCTGGTCCCATGGTTCATGGGCATCACACAGGTCCGGTTCTCCTTCGATCCAACTAGAGTGCCGAGCTATTCCCTGAAGAGTTCTGCATGAACATTCACCCTTGTAGGCCGGTAAACAAGGCCGGCAATAAGCCCCACAGGGAGGAGTTTGACTGCTGATCCAGGCCACTAACGAACCACCTCGCCCTTGTGGTGGGTATGGAAATGATCGGTCACTCAAGACAGAATGTGGGAGCTGGACCCTTTCATACGGAACCTTCTTGAACTCTAAGTGGATCTTGAAATTGGGTTCAGATCCGTCACTGTCTTCATTCCAGGAAACTATGTGATACCTTTGGTAGCGGACTTTACGGGCCTCAACGACCATTCGGAGCAGTTGATCTGTGTGAAGATAAGGTCGTCATTCTCGGCAACCTCATCACAGAAACGGTTGGACTAGCCATCCAACTGCTATCTGTGGAAAGGTTGCGGGAATGAGCCATAACGGTCATAACAAGCCGTAACAATCGGTCAATTACAGAGCTCATCTGTAACCGATCGAATATTGCTGTAGAAGAGGAAAGCTCAGTAAGAAATCCAAGGGGGTTCAGGAGCAGGCGTTGCTCTATAAATACAGAGCAGTGCAGAAATCAAAGACTGAGATGCCCTTTGATTGTTTTCAAAAATTATAGAATACTAGGACTGTGAATTACCTTGTTGTCTAACAACAAATTCACAGTTTTAACACTGTGTCAAAAGATAAGGTTAACCCTATTTATTTTATTTTTTTACAAATTATGGTTTTACCCCCATTCAGTGTTGAATTCTTCAGAAAAACTAAAAACACTAATTTTATTATTTTGTCCTTGGTCTTTTTGGAAAATTACAGAATCGGATAAACAAATAAAATTATAGTTTTATCCTTAGTATTTTGGAAAATTATAAGAGGCAAGAATTTTTTGAAAAAATTATAGAATTATCCCAGCTTGATTTTACAATATAACAATGAGTTATTTACAGTTTAGTATTTGGATATTGTGAATTATGTTAATCAGATTTCTGTTATCTTTGGTTTGTTGCTTGGTAAATATTTTCCTTCTACACCGTCTATTTACTAAATTTGGCAAACACATAAAAATGAACTCAAGAATATGTGTATCGAAATTGACAAAGATAGAAAAATTAAATGGTTAAACTTCCAAACATGAAAAAGATGAATACCGTTGGATCTAATACTTCAAGGTGTAGAGTATATTCTGAAGGAAACAGTGCATCCACCACCACCAAACGCTATGGGGCAAAAAAGAGAAATGTATAAAACATTTTTTAAAGATGACACAATAGCAACAACGATCATGTTGATGTACATGGAAAGTACATGTTCAATTACTGCTACAAAAATATAACTCTTATAAAATGAAAGGAGATAATGTAGTGGAACATGTAAATCACATATTAGTAATGGCAAGAGATTTAATTGTGGCAAAATCAGTCATCGCGGAACTGATGCATGTATCCACTATACTGAACAATCTTCTCCCGTCATGAAACATAGTCACTACTGCTCTTAGACTAGGGCCTGAAATAAATCTTTTTGAATTGCCCCTAAAAGTTAGCAATTGAGGAAGAACATATGAATAAAAAGAGAAAAAAAAATTACTAGTAGTGGAATATGAGATAGGGTCTAACTCCAAACCCAACTAAAGGAGAAATAAATTAAACAAAAAGTTTGGCAAAAATAACAAAAAGAACGGTCAATCTTTTAAGAAAATGAAAGAAACTACTTCTCGGGTTAAGTGTTTCAGTTGTACAAAGATGAAACACTATAAGAGAGATTGCTGAAAGAAGAAGTGTGGAGGAAACAACCCAAAACGCGAATAATCGGATAAGCAGGACATAATCTGCGTGATATCAGAATGTCTCTACATGGACTGCTCGGTGCCTCGTTGGTGGATTGACTTAGGACCGACTAGAAACATCTCGAAGAGTAAGGAAGGGGCAATGAATGTAAAGGAGTATAAACCAAGAGAACATCAGGTGTACAAGGAAAATAATATTTTCTTAGATATTTTTGGAACTAAGTCATTTAAAATTTTTGTACAAGGCACACTGGTTGTATTAACTGATGTATTAATTGTGCCATCTATAAGGCGCAATCTAGTTTCGGTCCCTACCTTAGTGAAAAAAGGTTTTAAGGTAAGGTTTATCCATAGCAAAATAATTGTGGAGAAACATGAGCGAGTATTTTTTTCTAGGTAATTTGATGTACAACATGGATTGTTTAAATTGAAAATCAATGAAAATAAAAGTTCTTTTCCTTATATTGATCGTTCCTTTAATGTTAATGTCAATGTATGACATAAGCGCCTAGGGCATATAAGTTAGAAAAAGTTGAGGAAATTATCTAACTTTGACTTACTGTCAAAATTTGAGAAAAACACATTCAGCAAGTGTAAAGCTTATATACAAGGAAAAATCAGAAAAAAAGTTTATCATAAAGAAACAATAATAACAACAACCCTGTTATAAGTCATTTACACTGATTTATGTGGACCCTTCAAAGTAACGTCAAATCAAAGAAATATTTATTTCATAACCTTTATCAATGATTACTCGAGATATACGTATATATATCTCATAACACATGAATAGTATAACTTTTAAATAATATAAGTAGGAAGTTGAAAATCAATTAGATTATTTAATCAAAGTTTTAAGATCATATAGATGTAAAGAATATACCTCCACAGAATTTTTAGAATTCTGTAAAGATTTTGATATTTCAAAGCAAAATACAATATCTAAGACACCTTAACAAAATGATGTAGCTGAAAGATACAAAATGACCTTACTAAATATGATAAGGTTAATGTTAATAGATGTCTCTCTACAAAGGATATTTTGGGGAGAAACAATAAGTACATCGGTGTACATACTCAATAGATTTCTTGAAACAATTGAAACTTTAAGTAGAAATAAAAGGCCTAGAGACACACCGTCTTACTTAAAGGATTATCATGCTTATTTTACAGAAGAAGTATGTAATTCAATGGATTTAGATGAGTTCATTGATAACTTGATTTATCAATAGACTATAAACTCATCGAAAGCAACATATTAGGAGAAAACCATGTTTGTGAAAATTGAATCATTGAGAAAAACCAAGTCTGTGAACCAACTGATTGTCAAAAGGAAGAAAAGTCATAGAATGTACATGGGTTGTAAAAAAGAAATATAGGGTCAATTGGTATAATCGAAAAGTTTGAAGCGAGGTTGGTTGTAAAAACTTTTTTGCAAAAGGAGGGGATAAATTATGTTGAGACATATTCACTTGTAGCGAAATTTGCATCAATCAAAATAATCTTGGTGATATATGTATATTATAATTTCAACTTAGATCAGTTAGATGTAAAGACTACTTTTGTAAACAGAGATTTAGACGAAATTATATATGCAAAAACTTGAAGGATATATAGTTGAAGGTGAAGAAAAAAAGTATATAGGATGAGAAAAACCCTATATGACATGAAACAATCACCTTACCAATGATATTTGACTTTTCAAAATACCATTATTAAATTTGAGTTTGTGGCTATTGAGCTTGATCACTTTGTATATGTTTGAAACAGTGGGAGCTACTTTGTTATCTTATTTTTATATGTAGATGCCATATTGTTGATAGAGAATGACAATGAGATGATTGTCAAAACCAAATCCTGGTTAAACTCAAGGTTCGAAATGATGGATGTAGGGGAAGAGTTCTATATCCTAGGTATAAAGATTTCTCGAAATAGAGAATCTTAAACTCTTATACCTGAGGCAGGAGAGATATATTGACTATATCATCAAGAAGTTCAAAATGGGTGAATGTAAGTCTGCTATAACACTAGTTGCAAAAGGGGTCAAATTGATTAAGGTTGATTGTCCCAGTAAAGGAGACGATAAGCCTAACATTCCTTATCCATAAACTATGGGTAGCTTGATGTCTGTTATATTGTGTACAAGACCCGATATAAGTAGATAAGCAGAAAGTGGATATTAAAGTAATCATATATGACAATATTAGATAGTTGTAAAAAAGATTTTAAGATATCTCAAAGGAACAAAAGACTTGAAATTGTGTTTTCAAGCAGATAAACAGAAAGTGGTAGGATACTCAGATGTTAACTTTGTTGGGAGAATAGATGACAAAAAATCAACCTAAAAAAAAATATTCTTATTTGGAGGTAGAGTTGTTTATTTGGCATATAAAAAACAGGGTTGTGTAGCATTGCATATATAAGAAGTTGAGTATATGACTTGCTATATGGCTACAACGAGTGTTATCTGGGTAACCTGCTTTATACGAGATTTGAAGCTGAAAATGGTCGACGAGCTAGTTGTCATTTACTTTGACAACAATCACTCTACTCAAGAGTTGAGCTGGCAACTTTAAAAACAATTATATAATGATTAAATATCACTATGTTGATGATATGATTATAAGAAAGAAAATATCTATCTCATACATGCCAACTCATGATATATTGACAGACCTCTTGACTAAAAGCATAACAGATGATCTTTTCTCAAAACATGTAACATGTTACGAACATGGGTTTAAGATACGTTTGATTGTTGTGTAGGTAAAAAATCATACAACGGGCAATGATTGCAATAGCAATCATGAAATGACACTACTAGAAAAACCCCACAAAAGTAGAAAGAAAATCAGTTTATCAAATCATTTGGCTCAAATGACAAGTGGGATATGTGAAGATAAGGTAACCATTTTCGACAGCCTTGCCATAAAAAGGGCTACACTAGCCATCCAATCGGTATATGTGGAAAGGTTACGAGAATGGGCCGTAACAATCATAACAAGCCATAACAGTCGGTCAATTACAAAGCTCATCCGTAACGGATTGGATAAAGGATCCTGAAAAGGAAAGCAAGTAAAGAATCCGAATGGGTTTAGGAATAAACTCTCCTTTATAAATATGGAGCAACGTAGAGATCAAAATATAGAAAAATGAAAGAGAAACCCTCTCACAAGAAAACCTCGCTGCTCGTGTGTACCGAGAACAACCTTGGCCGGAATGGTGCTGAGGACGTCGGAACGACCAATGGAGATCAACAATCTGAACACACGAGGGGTCGAACCAGCGAGGCTCTCGGTTCTCCATCCACCCTTTGCTTCCGGGTACAGGAATCTCGAGGGGAACCCTCTTTCAATACCCATTTAAAGTTCAAGAAGGTACCGTACCAGCGGCTCCAGATCCCGTTCTGCATCATGATTCCGGTACCCACCACAGAGGCGGACCGGTCCGCTTGTAGCCTCAATCAGGAGCCGGACGCCACTAAATTGGACCTTGTTTGCCTGACTGCATGGGTGTGTGTTCATCAAAAGCTCTTCAGAAACTATAACGGAGCTTTTGTTCTGAAGGGAACCCGGATCTATGATGTGATGCGCATAAAACCATCGCTCCCGGAATGCAAACTCTACTTTGATAGTGTTGCAGGAGAAAAGCACAAGGAGGGAATAAGAATGGCATCTATGGATTTGGATCAATACATTCCCGACATGGATTTGATGAAGAGAACGACTGGATCGAGGGATGCACCGTCGTCGACGGAAATCTGTAGTTTGCCTTTAGAAAATTAACAAGCAGAGGTTGTTCCATGTCTGACCAGTGGAACAACGAACCAGCAACACGTCCTTTATGACAGAATGCAACTCGATTTTATTTCATTCAACCTGAGATGGGAGAAAATCCTCCAGTCTCGGTTTCTTTTTTTCAAAAGAAAAGAAAGAAGCTCAACTAAATATGCGAATGTTAAGAGGACAATGAATAGAAACACAAGCTCCAACGAAGACAAACATGAATCCAAACAAGTTCAAACTCGCCTTGTTATGTCGATACTGGGGTCCTTTTGAAATGATAAACACCTTGCAAATATATATATATATATATATATAATCAAACATAAATTGTTTACAATCATGGCAAAAAAAAGATTTGCCTGCCTTAATCTCTGGACCTGTTTGCAGATTACACATACTTTTCATTGCATGCGAGAAGGTCAAAATTACATTAACAAGCATACCACTTGAATAAGTATGCCCTCTCAATAGAAGCTGCAATAAGACCTCTCAGTTGGATGACCAGAAACATCACATCTTTAAATGGTCAAAAAGAATTCAGTTAATCCTTGAAACAATTCTTCCAACGTGTTATTTCATGTAATATGATGCACTTTTTGTATTAATCAAGACTATAATACAATGGTAATTGCAGAAAAAAGAAGAGCAGCTCATACACATAGAAGAGCACCGGTACCACCTCTGCTCAATTCTTTCCCAACCCCATAATGCACATCTTCCTTGGCGACGGTGCATCCCAAGATCCAGCCCGGCTCTTCATTGACCGAAGATCCAAAATACACTGACCCAGATCCGAAGATCCAAAATGTTTCCTCGCAGAAGCGTACTTTTCTCCTGCAGCAGTATCGAAGTACTGCTCCCAGTCGGCGGCCCACGATCCGTGCCCATCGCAAAGATCCGGGTTCCCATCGATCCAGCTAAAGTGCTGATCCAAATTGCTAAAAATCTTTGAAGCACACTCGCCCTTGCACGCCGGTAAGCATGGCCTACAGTAGGCTCCACTCAGTGGGGTTTGGCTGCTGATTGAGACCACAGGGACACCGTACCTCTGTGGTGGGTATGGGAATGGGCGCTCACTCAAGATGCAGAACGGGAACTGGCACTTTTGGTACCGCACCTTCTTGAACTTGAGTTGGGTCTCAAAAGATGGTTCGGCTCCAAGGTGCCGGTAGCCGGCGGCATACAGTTCGTGGAGCACGGAGAATCGGGACAGCGCAATCCGAGATGTGTTGTGATCCCCTATTCCTAACCGGTCATTCAGGCCCAAGAAGTCGCTACCCAATGGTATGACATAGGTTGCTGGTACGAAGAACTCCGACGAGAGAGGTCCGGACCAGTAGCCATCGACTCGGGTCCTCACGATCCAGTCATATTGAATCCGGTTCTTGGTCTGGTAGTTGTCAATCAAATCTACGCACCCTTCCACAAGCTTGAAATATTGTATCAGACCCTGTGAGAAGCCAAATCATGTCAACGATGATTGCAACAACTAACACAATAAAGTGAAAAGCTTAATATTGCACTTGGTAGTAACAAGAAGCAATCAATCTTTAGCATAAAAGAAAGTTAACGTGACTAACAAGATGATTTAGTGCTGTTTGTTGACGCCTCAATAGTAATTAATACGAGAGAAGGCGAACTAATGCAAAGAAGAGTTTGCTCATTGAACCTAAAGCCACTTATAATTTTTATTTGTTAAGAGATGAAATCTAGGTCACATCATTGACAATCAATCTTTAGAACAAGCCAAGATATTGAGCTAAATAATCAGTGGCTCATCTTTCACACCCTATACCTAAAATGTTTTGTGGAAAATACAAACTAAAAGACACTTCATGTACGAATATTCATATAAACTCATTCAAATAGCACCCAGAGTGTTAGATCAACTGGCAGGGTTCTCCGACTCCCAGCTTGCAGTGGCTGGTTCGATTCCGATGGGGTGCATGCGTGTGTCTGTCAGGCTTTTTTGGCCTCCCCTTTAACCCCCGCATCGCCCCATCCCCACCCGAAAAAGAAGAAATCAGTCAAATGATTTCGTGAAGCTTCAGATCTCATCTATGCGATGGGAAACTCCCAATAGAGCACCTACATTTCACGTCATAAAAGATGTTGTAAGTCTTTTTAAGTACCTCGTGTGTTTGCCCATGCGTGCATGTGTGTGTGAGAGAGAGATCAATAAGCACAATCCTGATTCAATTATCTGGATATTCAACACGGATTCCTTAGGGACCATCATACAGTCACCGGAGAAGGAGAGAGAGGCTGGCGAGGGAGCTTTGTCCCATGAAGTGCCATAAAAAATGGGCCGGTCAGTCGAGAAACGGCACACTGATGGAATTCACGCATCCACAAACAGAAAATATCAGAAAACAACGAAGATGATATAGTTAACGAGATTACCTGCAAGCCTTTGGGAGAGCCGGCATCCGACAAGATCTCCTTCAGCTCGTTTGTCAACGGCAAGTCTTTCTGCTCGTATATTTTCACGGCGGCGATCCGGCGGGCGCCTTTCAACAAGGACAGCTTATATGTGTTCTTGTCAAGAGGGACGTGAAGGAAGAGATCAGAATTATTGAAGGCGTTCACAACCCTATCCAGCAAAGCAGGCCCCGTGAGCTCGAACCGCCTCGCCCCTCCCACCAAGCAGATCGCCACCCGTGGACCCTCCAGCTTCACCTCGCTCATGGACTCAGACGTCGATCCATAAGGTCCGATGAGGTCCCCGAGAGTAGCGAAGGGATCGTCACTCTTGCTGAAGAAGGTGAAGGCGATTAGTAAAGAAGCACACATCGACAGGAGGATTACTTTCCGATTGCATCCCGGCGCCTGAAGTTTCCATGTCATCTTCTTCCTCTTACTGTTTTGTTATTGTGTCGATGCTTAGACCTTCTAGTCTTATCATATTCCTGCTGCCTGGAGAGTTCTTCACGTCGCCGGGTGAATATATAACATTATGCCTATATGTATATATATTTATATTACACCGACGGACTCCGGATATTTTTTAGGTCAAGTACACTTGTATTTAACGTTAACAAAGAAAGCATTTGTATTTTTTTTATGTATGATGATGAACTTGTATTTCTTTATATATGATGATGAACTCAAAAAATTTGAAGATTTCGGGCGAGACACATTCTTGACCTCATCCAAAAGTGGGTCTGTGACTTTGTATGCTTATGATCTCCACTGAACGTGTCATTGAGCTTATACAGTTCTTTCTTTTAAAAATGAGAGTATATATATATATATATGTTGGAGTGATATTTTATCTTCAGTTCCAATTGACGTTGGACCACGACTTTGTAAACAAGTCTCCACGAATTGCAGTCTTCGGAAAATGTTTTCGAAAGAAAATCATCGAGTTTTGGTTGTCAACGATCTCGAAGTAAATGTTTGCATTTTTGGGGCATAGCATAGGTTCAGCTGATCGCCGGTTATGTACAATCCGAGCCGCACATCTGATTTGGAATGGATCCATAAAGGATCCATCAAGCGAGATGGTCCAATCTGTACGGTGGAGAATGATCTGGTAGTGCATTTGTTTTGACCATCTAAGTTTGCCAACTTGTTGGCGTATTGATAATCATAAATAATGTAGGGTTGGCTCAAGGGTTCGAGCTTTACTCGGTATGGCCCTCTCTGTACATGCCATCAACAAATACACGACAGTTTCGGCATGTCGCCCATGGTGTTCTTCCTCATCCTTCCATCTTTTCTCATATGGAGTTCTTTTTTTGCAATGGGTACACAGACGCAAGTACGCCCCCTGAGAATCCAACCTGCTTGCTGGGAATCAGAGAGCCTTGCCAGATTAGCTAGACGCTCTGCGTTCTCGGATCGAGTTTCTTTGTTGACAATCACTGTGATTCTTCATTTAATAGCAAATTTATGGAATGCCTGTTTGCCTTTAATTGGCCCACGGTAAACTACAGCTCCACTTCAAATAAATAAGCGTTGGTTTCATTGCAATTCACCTAATCTTTAGTTGCGTCTTAAAACGTCTCACGCAAGTGAGAAGATGACCTCTCAACAGGCAACCATTTGTTATACATGTTGATGTTGACTTGTCTTTCGATGCATAGCATTAGGGGGTGTTCATGATTCTATTTGATTCTGTTCTAACCGCGACCTCAAACCAAATCGTTCTTTGCAGTTTCAATTTTTTAGAGAATCGAATCAAACTGTGGCATGGTTCTGTTCGGCTTTGAATCGTGATTCTATTTATTTTAAGGTTTAGCTAAATACCACATATTATATGATCAAACTACATTCCATTATGAGTTATAAAACTCATACATACAAACTTATAAAGATTCATACATATACAAGTATATAAACTTTATATATATATATATGTATGTATATAACGAGTTTATAGACACCTTTTCATGTGAGACTGCATCATCCATGCGATTGTAAGAATAGCACAAATCGAAATACTCGTCAACATTGATACAAAGATCAATGCCATTTAATTTAATGTATATGAATGCATTAAATATCCCATGAGATGAATGGTTGTCAAGTACATCTCTCTCTCTCTATATATATATATATAACAATTTGTTTTGTTTTCAAAGCTATTTTCTTTTGTGAAAACCAAACTACTCGACATCTAGAACCGAACCAATAATTTGGTTGGGTTTTAACGGTTTGGTTCAATCCCAGAGGTTCCTTGAATAGCCTTAGATGATGGTACGGGCGGCCGTCTACCTAACCCAGCCTCTCCTTCTTAAGAAAGCAAAAGACTTGTTGGTCTTAGTTTTGCGGTACAGAGAGATGAGTGATGCACACAAGTGCAAATGATTACATGGATGCATAAAAAGTTCCTAGCGTCTTGTTCCTTCCAACTACCAGCCGCGAGGGTCTCATCAAGAGTTGGCAATATAAGACTCATTGAGACGCCCATTATCAACACGACCCAACAATTCGTGTTGGTGTCCCGACGGAGACTTTTGGTTGGTGCACGCTTTTCCTTCCACTATGCCAGATTTTCCACCAAACCGTCTTCTGGCTACGTCGTCATATGTAATATCATCTATTCTTCTCTCTCTCTCTCTCTCTCCATATGTAATATCATCTGCGGTTACGGTCTTGCCTGGTATTATTAATGATGCTAACAAGATATTTAATAAGAACGCAGGGTAGGGCGGAATTTTGGTTGGAACATGATTTTAAGTCCACTACGCCAGATTTTCCACCAAACCGTCGTCATAAGAAATATCATCTGTGGTTAGTCTCTCTCTCTGTACATATCATCTGTGGTCGTAGTTTTGTCTAATTTTGTTCTAGAATATCGATTGGAACTCATTGATAAGTTAAATTTGATCCTTAATGGAAAATGGGCAACTATATCCAAATTAACTAGAGTACATAACTCATGGTGGTGGTGATTTGTGTTTCCACCTTGGGTTTACTGATGGGTCGGATAGGATATGTCATGTCGTTGATCCTTGATACGGAAGCGTGCTTTTGTATTTCAATACCTACAACAATCACTTATGCTCTTATAGAGTCAGTTTCTAGTATGATGAGAAATTAAAGAGTTGTGTAATTGTGTGTTGAAACCTAAAATAGGGACACATTTTTATACTACACATTCCATAAATGTGGTATGGTCTTCCCCAAGCACCACTATCTCGAGAATCGGAAAAGTTTATCGAGAATTTAAAGTGTTTGTTGGGAAATGACATGGTTATCTTGATAATTGGAAAGATTAAGTTATATAAGTTATTTTATATTAAAACTTAAAATATTTATCCAACAATCTCTCACTTGACTTATTTAACTTATCTTATGCTAGAAATACTTTATGTGGAGTGACCACTATCCAATTATCAATGAAACTCTCTATCCTTATTTTCAAAATAATCACCCTCATTAATACTAGTCATGGCAGTAATAAGAATGTTTTGTATGTCCCTTCAGTGTACCAAGGTATCCAATATTCAAGTTATAATCAAATACTTTATGTGGTGATAATACTTTATGAATAAACTAACAGAATGTCATGACATGATAAGAAAGTTTATTCACCTGAATTTATCCAGGCCACAAAATAAACTATACAATAGAGATTATTAATACAAGAGTGATATCACATAGTAATTCAATGTCTAAATCATCAAAACAAAACATTGAAAGAACTAAGTAAACCCATCTTAAGCACATGCCCATTATATGTACTTGCCGACAATTCTTTAGTAAGAGGATCAACTAGCATGAAATCAGTTCCAATATACTCAATAGACACCAAATGGTTTGTAATTCTTTCTTTCATAATTAAGAGTTTGACCTCCATTTGTTTGCAAACACTACAGCTCTTGTTGTTGTTAGAGAATTTCATCACAACTTCATTATCATAATATATCTTTATGGGGTTTTGTATAGAAATCTTAACTCTCAAATATGAAATGAAATTGTGTAACCAAATGTGAAGATGTCATATAGTAAGCAATATATTTAGTTTCTATGGTGAATAGGTAATTATCTTCTATTTAGTGCTAGACCATGAGACAACACCCCCAACTAGTAGGAAAACATATTCACAAGTAGATTTTCTCCCACAATCTCTAGTTTATCTTAACATTTGTATGTGAGCATGAGATCCTTAGTTCCTTGTATATCTCAAGGCCTTTTTTGTAGCTTGCCAAATAAAGTGTTGGATCACTTTGATATCTATCAAGGTATCTAGTGACAAAGTCTAGATGTGGTCGAGTACATATTTGTGCATAGTTGAATCAACCAACTACTGTAGCATATGTTTATGCTTCATTACAAGTCTTTCCAAATTTGTTTGAGAACCTTATAATTTCCTTAGTTTATCACCTTTAACAATAGGTGCATTTTCAATACTACAATTTTCCATTGAAAACCTCTTAAACACACTCGATATGTAAGACTTTTGGGACAATTCGAGCATTCTCAAAGACTTGTTATGGTGAATCTTTAGTCTCCCTTAACAAACTAATATTTACACTAGCAAAAATATCATCTACATATAGAACAAGCAATATCCATTCACTCCCACTTTACTTTAGATATATACATTGATCATCAATGTTTTCTTCAAAGTTAAAAGACATAACAACTTCATTAAATTTGAATTACCATTGTCTGAAAGCTTGCTTGAGTTTATAAATATATTTTTAACTTATAAACCATGTGCTCTTTACCTTTAACCTCAAAACCTTGAGATTGTTGCATGTACACTTTTTCTTTAAGTTCACCATTTAGGAAAGTTGTTTTCACATGCATCTTACTTAGCTTTAAGTCAAAATGAGCTACTAAGCCTAAGACTATTCTTAATGAATCTTTTGAGGAAATGAGAATATGTCTTATAATAGTCAATACCTTTTCTCTGTGTGAAACCCTTAATCATTAATTTGGTCTTATATCTTCAAATGTCCCTTTAATACTTCTTTTGGTCTTGAAAACTCATTTACAACCAACTTGTTTTTTATAAAAGGTAATTCAATGAGATCCTAGACTTGATTGCTATCCATAGAGACAAGTTCTTTTTTCGTAGCCAACAACCAATTAGTGAAATTCACATAATTAATGGCTTGTAAAACGTTATTAGATCATCAACCCCTTGTCCCATATCTTCACCCGATAGATATACCACATAATCTAATGAGATAACTAATTTCTTTTGTTGATTTGATTTTTATAAGTGAGCCGCTTGTTCCTGATGAACTGGTTGTTCAATAATAAGTTCTTGAATTAGTTGTATATATGGTTGTTCTTGAGTTTGCATAGTTGCATGTACATCATTGTTTACTATGGCAAATACATGAGTCACTGTTGTAGCAGGGATATTAGAGTCCTCAGAAACCTAATGAGGAATAATGTTAACTTGAGACTCCTTAAAAATAAAATCTCTAAGGATACTCTCACCAACACAACTATCTTCTAAGAAAATTGCTCGATGAGTTTCAACTATTCTCGTGGTATGTATTGGACAATAAAACATATAACCTCTCAACCTATGTGAATATCTAATGAAAAGTCCACTAATTGTTATTGAATCTAGTGATTTGTTATGGGTTGTAAACTTTAGCTTCAATTAGACATCAACAAATATGCATATAAACTAAAGAGGGTTTTTTGTTCTTCCACAATTTATAAGGAGTTTTTTTATAAATTTTGACAGAACCCTATTTAGAATATGCACTGTTGTATTTAGTGTTTCACCCCATATTGAGACTAAAAGGGTCGAGTAACTTATTAAAGAACAAACCATTTCTTTAAGCATTCTATTTCATCTTTCAGCAACCCCGTTCATATTGGATTTACTCGGTATTGTGTATTATTGTACTGTCATTTTCTTTAAGAAACTACACAAATAGTCCTAGCATTTGTCTCATCTCAGTGTGTCTACTATTATACTCTTCATCCCTATCTAATGTGGTTGACTTTATAGGTTTTCCTAATTATTTTTTTACCTCTAACTTGAATTCCTTAAAAACATTAGGAGCTCTGAATTTTTTACCTTGAATGGTAATCTATAAAAGTAACAAAGTATTTATGACCTATAAAACATGGGTTAAAAGGTTCACATATATATGTTGAATCAAATTTAATGTTAATTGATATCTTGTGGCATATTTTTTTAATGTGTTGATTGTTTTAGACTTTATACAATCAACATAGTTTTCGAGATTTATAAAATCTAACGATCTTAAAAGACCATTCTTTACCAATCTCTCCTCCCTCTTTTGGGACATGTGTCATAATCTTCTTCCATAAGATATTTGAATTGTCATTCAACCTATTTCTCCTATTAGTACATACTAAAGAAACTGAAGATTCATAATCAGAAGATATTTAATTTGAATAAATTATTAATAATTATTGTTGCAATGGAAATATTTCTCTTTATTAAAGATACTCCTAATGCATTAAACAAAAGGTTATGCTAATCTTTAACTAATTTGACTACAACAATTAAGTTTCTTTGAAATGATGAAATATAAAAACAATGTGACTCACGATGTTCATCTTGTTACTAGCTTGTGGTCATAAGTTTATTAACTGATAATTAATCTTTATGTGTGTTGTAGAAAACCCTAAAGAGGTCATACTCAGTTGATAATAATTGTAAGATGAAATGGACCAAGAAAGTATTTGGTGATATTGATATCATTCAATTTTCTTACAATCTCACGTATATCCATGATGTATTTTATTATATATTTTTTTCTTGAGTATCATATGAATTTTTGAATCAATGTACCTACTTTAGCTTTATCAGATCGAATAAATTGTTTCTTAATCATATCTATATAAACAATTGCCTCGGTGTTAAGAGTCATAGGACCCTAATATCCCTAGACATAGGTTGTTGCATATACGAAAGAGATAATCTATTAAATCTTTCTCATTTAGCATACTTAGCCTTTGTATCTACAATGCTTTATCAGTGGGCGCTTCAAGATCATCCACCCAATAGCAAAGGTAAAGTCCATTAGGCCCAATTGAAACATCACAACTTCCTTCCACTCAGGTAAGTTTGTATCATTCAGCAAAGGTACCCGAATCAATTTCTTTTCAAAAGATGTGAAATAATCATATAAGAAGACTATATATAAACATGTAACTATATGAAATATACATATCTAAGATTTCACAATAACATCATTATAGCCCTACGATGCTAGATGAAATAACATACTAGTAGTTAAAGAGAAAATATAAACCTAATTCTATTTGCGCACATGTCTATGTTACATAGTATCGTTGGATACTAAAATGCCACATATTATGTATTCAAATAAAACTATTTCACCCATTTAGATATAAGCATAACAATCCATGTTAGTGGATAACTGTTAATCAAATTTATCTAAATATCGATTGGAAATATCAAACTCACTAAATTTCAAATAACAACAAAATTTGATCTAGACTTTGTAACTAAACAATTAATTCTTATTACATGGCATCACGTTGGTGAGAAAGCCAAATCATTTGAATTAAAGGTTTATTACATAATGTTCCATAATTCAATAGCAAATTAGGCAAAATGTATAAAAATATTTAAAGCATATTAAAATCACTTTATAACACATAAAAATCAACAATACATGTCCATTATAACAAAAATATTGCATTGCTACATGTATGTTAAATTTTTCCTTAAATATAATTTTACATAATATTTTATTAGTTAAGCAAAATGGTAAGAAAATACATGGATAGAATAATAATATTATCTTTTAAAAAAAACCTTAATTGCCTTAAAATATGCTTCATAAAATCAAATTAACGTTGAAGCATAATATTAAGGACAAAATTAAAATAAAAAATTTATTTCAATGTAAAAATATGTGAAATCCAGAAATTCTCTATTTTTCTAGTGATTTTTTGTCATTTTTGTCTATGATCAAGATAAAAAAAATTATCTCATATGTAAACAAATTAACCTTATTAATGAGAAATCTCATAGAAAATTTCAAAAAAAAAATTTAAATCAATGACAAGAACCTCCTTTAATGATACTTGATGGACCACATGGGATACCTTGATATGATATGCCACTCATCCTTAATGGGAAAATGTGCTTTTGGCCTTTAATCCCCACAACATTCACCTTTGCTCCTATCGAGGGAGTTTCTCATATGAAAACCTTAAGTAGAGACACCTCTTTATACTACAAAATCTATAAATATGGTATGGTGTTCCCAAAGCACCAATGTCTTGAGAATTGGAGAAGTTTCTTGAGAATCAAGAGAATTCCTCGATAATTGAGAGAGTTCTTCGATAAATAAAAGAGTTTCTTGAGAAATGAAATGATTATCTTGATAATTGAAAAGCTTAAGTTATATAAGTCGTTTTATGTTGGAAATTAAGATATTTATCCAACATTTACTTCATACAAGGTTTCTTCTTATAAAAAGAATACATGCTTCTTCGTTGAAGATTGAAAAGAAATTGAGTTTGCCAGAAATTTGTCCGCTGAAAATGTCGATTTCTGCTCTGTAACACTGGAATTCGATTTTCCAGCCGGTCGGATTTAGAGTATTGTGTGAAACTTCCAATTTGATCACAGCACTACACCAGTTGCTTCTTTTCTATCCCCATCCTGCAGATATCCATTGGTGACGGTGCATCCCAAGATCCAACTCGGCGCTTCACTGATTCAAGATCAGTGACACACTTATCGAAATTCAAGGATCCGATCCGTTTTCTCTGGGCTGCGTACTTTTCACCTACAGCCGTATCGAAGTGCCATTCCCAGTTTGAGTCCCATGGTCCCTGGGCATTACACAACTCCGGTTCCGAGTCGATCCAACCCCACTGTCGATCCATATTGCGGAGAAAGTTGGAAGCACATTCCGGGTTGCAGGCGATCCAGCACGGTCTGCAATAAGCCCCACTTAGAGGGCTCTTGCTGCTAATTGAGCCCACGGGTGTGCCAAGACTGTCGAGCGGGTACGTGAATGACCGGTCACTCACGATGCAGAAGGGGGCCCGGACCTCCTGGTATTTGACCTTCTTGAAATCAAGTTGGGCCTTGAAGGCGGGTTCTGATCTCATTTGCCGGTAGCTGGCAGCATGGAGCTGTGGAAGCATGGAGAACCGGGATAATGCGACGCGGGACGTGTTGAGATCCCCGACTCCAAGTCGGTCATTTAGGCCACCATACCGGTAACCTGAAGGTATGACATAAGTTTCCGGTACGAAAAAACTTGTTGATAGAGGTTCGGACCAGTAGCCATCGACTCGGGTCCTCACGATCCAGTCATATTGGATCTGGTTCTTCGCCTGGTAGTCATCAATCATGTCAAGGCATCCCTCCACCAGCTTGAAGTAGTACAAGATGCCCTGGAAGATGAAAACGTATGTATTGATAACGACGATGCGTTTATTCCAGTGACAAATCCAAATTTGTTAATTAACCCAAAAAGTCAGAAATAGTAAAGGAAAAGATTGCCTTTCCCTTGATAATATGTTTTCTTTTCTTGGAGGTTCAAACGCCGAATATATATATTGAATATTTGTTTCTTTAATTGCTGAAACATTATCTAGACGCAATATAATAAGGGTTACCGCATAAATATGTGCGTAGGTCTCTCTGTCTTTGAGAAAATGAAAACTTTATCATCTTTCTCATAAAAAGATATATATATATATATATATATATATATATATATATATATATATATATATATATATATATATATATATATATCTAAATTTAAAGAACACACCATAAACCCATTACTTCTACCGTGTAATAGGTACAATCAACTCTTAATATTTGAATTAAAAGTATTATACTTTGTATTTAATAATGCATTATGTGCATTTAGTAACTTATCATTTCAACTTTCTATCCTAAAGATGAATGGCTGTAATATGATTCTTGTGTTTCTCTATTTTGAAGGATTTCTTAAATCTCGTATATGCATAAAGCTTTCCGTAATTGTTCATAACTCATTTGAAATGATTTCACCACTTTAACTATCGATGAACACCTTCCACCACCACTAGTGTCGTCAAAATTATTAAAAAGAATTAAATCAATTACAAATATTTTATCCGATCAAAGATTGTTTTGAAAAGAATAAGAGTTGTAGAAGGTGATAAAGAGGGATATGTTGTTGAAATGTTAGAAGCATGTTGAATGGGAGAATATGTACTATTTATACACCGTGAAACATTATGCACACACATAAATAAATAAATATATATATATATTACCTTTCTCTCTTTATTTATATATAATATTATTTGTAGAGAGAGAATAAACTTTTCTTTTAAAGAAAAAAGAAACGTATTGCAAAGATCCCGTAACATCGATCCACGCACAGTTTCGTGTGCACTTCTCCACGCTGCCACAATCTGCAGATCAAATCGTCCTCCACCACCCTTAGCAGCCTTCCTCCCCTTCCTGTGACACCACAGGGCCACCACCAAGTTCCTCCTCCTGCTTTCGATTACCTCGTCTTACATATTTGAAGGTGTGGTGGTGATGGTGGCTTCGCCATTAGTGTTGTATCAGTATAAACAAGGTGCATGCGGTTGGCGGTAGAGACAATTAAAGCGGCCAAAGGAAGCAATAAGGAAGACAGTTTCTATCCTATCAATCTACCTGGTTGATTCCTGCTGAATTACTATTTGGGCGTCGTTGCAGGTAAGACAGTTTCAAAACGGGCTCCTCTGTTCGCATCGACCAGTTCCTCTATCTCTATCCGTATATATATATATGTGTGTGTGTGTGTGTGTGTGTGTATGGAAAAGCTTATTTTAATCCCGATGCCGTGATTGAGGTATCGAATTGAAGAGTAAAAACAAGGAGTACCTGCAAACCGCTAGGAGAGCCCACAGCGGACACGACCTCTCTCAGCAATTGCGTCTCCGGCACCGGCTTCTGCTCGACTATCCTTATTGCAGCGATCCGGCATGCGTCCTTCAATAGGGAGAGCTTGTATGAATTCCTATCAAGGGGGCTGTTAAGGAAGAGATCAGAGTTGTTGAAGAGGTTCACCACCCTATCTAGCAGAGATGGCCCGGTGAGCTCCAGCCTCCTCGCCCCTCCAACCAGACAGATGGCAATCCTAGGCCCGGCCTGTTCGGACTCACTCGAGGGGCAGGTCTGTGAGTTAGAAGCTCTGTTGGTCCCGAGAGCCCAGAACCGGCCATCTGCGGGAAACAAGAAGGAGAAGTAGGTAAAGAGGACGAGGGTGAAGGCAGCGACAGTCAAGAGAGTCTTCCGGGTATCCCCCACCGGAAATTTCCACTTCATCGTTCTCGGCTTCTTCTTCTCTTCTTCTCTTTCTCTGTTAATCGTTTTGACCTTCATGTATTGAAATACCTCGACGTCGTTGTGTGCTGCTTGGCAGGTCACTGTCTGGAAAATTTATTTAATTGGAAGATTTGCTAAGTCAATTATGGGAAAACGAATAACGTAAAAGGAAAAAAATTAAACGTTTGGACTTAGTCAAATCTAGTGTACGTTTCTTTTGCTCTTAGTATTTTATTTTCTTGTTTTTTTAAATTTATTTTAAGAGATACAAACCAGATAATGCGAAAGTAGGTTTGATCGTGGTTGCGAGGAAGTGTGGCGAATCGGGTAAATGGGTTGGATTACTGGGGTTCGGGTCGAAAATAGACAAATCGTTTCCAGACCGTTTTCTTTTGGTTCCTCCGGTTCGTGTCTACAATCCCGACCTGAACTTAACTAAACAACGGTTTTATGTAAAATAGTGTTCAAATTCATCCTAACAAAAGAATTAGAAAATACTAAAGAAGGTTAAAAATAGAGATGTTCGTGGGGAGGAGATCCCTCGATCCTTGCAGGGACTTGTTTCGAACGGAACGGATTCAAGAAGTGAAAACGGAACACTGGGAGAGAAAGGAAATCTCGATGGAGATCGGGATGAGGATGAGATAGCAGGTCCCTGCCTCATAAACATGACCCCGCCCCCTCTCCCGATTGATTTTAGAAAGTTAGGTTTATCTCGTAATAAAGTAAACTATGAAAGAAAAGAAAAGAAAACGTCACCTCTTTTTTTGAATTCGTGAACTTATCGTTATTCTTTACATTTCATTTATGAAGACGTAGATGGGGGCCTTATTGGTCCCTGTTGTGCTGATGAGAAATGAACGTTCTTAATTAAAAGGTAACAAAATCTAAATAAAAAATTAGATTTGGATAAGGAAAAGCAAAATGTATCAAGTAACTGAGTTATTTCAAGAAAAAACTGGAATATATATATAACTGAAGTATATGGAACTTGAGTCAGGATTGGGTCCATCTGGACCCGACTGACCTTTTGCTGGATTGTTTTGGGTTGACCACGACGCGGCCCAAGTGAGTTGTATCACGACCCACATCCAGACTTTTCAAGAAGGTTTGAAATCACCATCGCAAAAGGAAAGCTGGCCTGTCCAAAGAAAAAGGTGAATGGATCAGACCCGAATCAAGGCATTATGATCCATCCAACCAGAGTTGGTTTCGGTCTTTAATACGGGACGCTAAAAGTAAACTTGGAGGCTTTTAAATTAGTTGGCTGTATTTTATAAAATAGGTTCGTGCGACTTAGGATCCGTTTTGGGTTTGCAAATGACCCACACACCCTAATCACAGAGATTGTAGTTGTGTCGGGTCTCTCTCCACACACACACACACACTCACACATATATATAAGTCTTGAACTCGTTACTTGACCTCAATCTCACTCAACAAAACCCCATCTTACCAAAACCATGCCAAAAGGACTAAACCTCAGGCAAAGCAACCAAGTCAATTTCAATAATAATAAATAACAAAAACTGATATAGATTATAATAACAGTACTCAAGATTATATAAACGGTAAAGAGTACACGTTAGAAAGCTCCTTAATTTATTTGATACTTATTTTGCTTGCTATTTCTTCCAAAAGGATTTTTTTGTACATATTTGGAATTCATCTTCCAAACCAAAACCACGCTTTGGATTTCCCACACCAAATGAATCATTGAAATGTAGCGCCTCCTAATATTCAACCATATCGGACCACAAGCAATGACTCTGTATCCTCTTCATGCCCTAAACAGGATCAAAACCAGTTAAACTTAGCTTTGGATATTCTTTTGGGTTTGGATTAAGTGTGAATGCGACGAAGGCCTTACCCGGTTCAAACATGTTAGCTAGCTGTGTTGCGCTCGAAACTATATTGCACCTGACCTTGGATCCAGAAAAGCCAACCGAATTGTTTGAGCTCAATGAACGACTTTGTGCAATTTAGATTTAAAACTTGTATCGGTTTGATCTGAACTCGGGTTTCGTGAGGCGCAATGAATTTTGAAGTCCGTGGTCTACAAAGTAAATTGGTTGCTTCACTGGAAGGCAACGATGCATCGGGTTAGCTGTTGATTGTTCATATGACGCAACTAGTTTTCAACTATCAATATATTAATACCCTTTTCAATAATTTTTGGTAATTTAATGATTTTTTTTTCAATACTCGATCCTATGAATTGATTGTTTTGTACTTGCTTAAAATTTTGCCGTATTAATTTATGATATTTCATGATTTTTAAAATTATGAATTTCGCTTGTGTGCCAAACCCTCTAACTCTAATCTTAGCTGAAGTAAGCACACCTGTCCCCAAAAGGTTAAAGAATCATGTAATCAATTACTAATTAGCTTTTTTTTGTATTGATCGTGAAAGCAAAGGCTAAATTTATATTACCAAAAAATCAAACATATTGCAATTCTCTATTTTTCTTAGAAATAAACGTATCTTAGCTTATTGACGTTATCTTTCGATGTGATAATGATACGCCTTATTGTTTCGTCTCATCTAAAAGTGTGATATCAACAAATTTGTGAGAACTCACCTTCATTCATTTTCTCTTTTAAGAATGAGACTTGGAGTTTTCTAAGTGCTATCTCAGTTTAGTCGTCAACAATGACCACAACAATACATCTGACTTTGATCTCCATCGAGCGGCAACTGGAGGTCATTGTTTGATACCTGAGCAATGCATCTGACTTTGATCTCCACTTTGTACCCAAAAAAAAAGGCTTTCTGTGCACAAGGTGAGGTGGGCTATCCCGATTCTTAGTCACCATTGAACTCAAAACTGGTCTTATGTTTGAGTTGCCATTAAACTCAAGACTGGTCTTGCTTTATTATTTGCTTTGAACACTTTCGAGGCTTTGCCTGCACTTTGGAACGCCAAGCAGGAACGTCTAACCAGGGATTGAACTCACGACCAGCATCTTGTGAGCGAGCCCTAAATACAAATTTACTATCCTATAAATTATTCACAAACTTTTTAGTGTATGGATCACTATTTGCCAGTCATGAAGCTAAGATCAATAACCATCACAGATTTTGTCTGCTAGACGGAACAAACAACTACTTTGTACTCTCTCAAGACAACGAATCATACTGAGGATTTTTTTTATTACAGAGGGAGGCCGAAGCCTAATACACACTTTCGTGCACCCCTTGGGAGTTGAACTCCCCATCAGCAGCAAGGGCGTAAGATTGATCTTACAGTTGAGCTGACGCTCTGCGTGCATACTGAGGTCTTTTAGTGCAAAGGAAACCATTCAAAAGCAGTCACGTTACGTTACGCCCGTCCATGAAGCTAGACTTGACTGTGAATTCTCTCTCTCTCTCTCTCTCTCTCTCTCTCTCTCTCTCTCTCTCTCTCTCTCTCTCTCTCTCTCTCTCTCTCGTGTGCAGGTATGCCTTCACGAATCACACATATGCCCAGCCGGGCCAGCCCTAGTTCCTCCCTCTCTCTCTCATGCGTGCAGCTCCAGCCTTCACTCTATAATACCAAATGCTAGAGAACGCTACAAATTTTTATCTCTATTAGCAATTTAGCCAGTTCCTCAAGTTTAGATTTTCTTCATTCTCCTTTGTCATAGCTTTAGTTCATGGTTCTTAAATTTAATCATCTTATTTTTGTCTAGACATAGCATATAGAATTTCTTTTATTTGCATTGCCGTTCATTAGTCAAATTATGTTTATGCATGTAATTTCTATTTGATTTATATGCCTGTAATTTCTCTCTTGTTTATTTTTTTCGCTGAAAAAATCATAATCATGAGAAAATTGATATAGAAACAGTCTCTCTGATTGCTCTTAGTAATTGGTAGCTTTTTTAACTGTCAATTTTGTATTTAATGAAGCTTGCATCAAAGGCTTCTATTTTCATCTCCCACTCTAAATTTTTTAGATCCGCCGCTGGGAGTAGGTATAGGTATAACCGTCCCCCTCCAATCTCGTTTCCTGCAACTTTTGAGCAAGCAAATCCAAGTTCATCAAATAGTTCTAGTGTGATGAGGTATTAATTACGTATAAAGTTAATTTGATTATTTACAGAGAACAGCCCGATCTTGACTCAGTTCGGCCCATCTCATCTGCAATTGTGCTCAGCTCCTTGAACTAACGACCCAAACATGTGAAGCTCCTTAAAGAGCCCCTGAGCGACCCACAGAGAGGGCAGCCTGACCGCCACGTTTGACCAAGATGGCTTACATTCTGAGAATGAGAATAGACATGTTCAGTTCCAGTTTGCCTGCAACCTGGGTTTCAGGACTGCAGGAGATTATCCTATACTTGAGCTACCGTGTTGTTAGTGATAAGAAATATCGGAAATTATATTTAAAGCTTGTTTTTTAAATATAAAGCTTTTAAAAAATGCAAGGGAACGGTCTGATTGTGATAGGAAATTTTGGAAAAAAATATTTAAAGCATATAATGAATGGTTTGGAACCACTGGTTCCGATTCAGTTATCGCTGGATCAGATTCGACTGATTCCGGTTACTGCTGGTGGTGCAATTCCAGCTTTAACTGTCAGACCAGTTTCGAACCAGCCATGTCTATTGTGAGTAGTATGACGAGATATATGCAAGTTCAATTGTTCTATAAAATATTTAACGATATTAGATTGAAATACAACAATAACAATGCATGTGTATAAAACTTTGCCGTTTATTTTCATTCGTTTTCGCATTTATAGTGATCTTTTATGACACAAAAATAAGATTAAATTAATTCATAAGCATCATTTTCGGGTCAGAAATGATCTACGATGAAGATTTCATTGATTGAGGGTTTATTATCTAACAGTGTCGCATGGGTGCACCAAGGCACACACACGTACACGTGCTTCCATTCACAGACTCTACCGATGGAAGCCTGTAAATGAGTTGATTTGAGAATGAGAAGAAAACTTATTCACGACGCCATTGTTTATATCACTCCTGCAACTTAACTCGAGCTTGCTTTTGGAGCTTCACACCGTAACTAGATCTGCTCCTTTTCCAACCCGACCCGGCAGATTTCCGATGGTGATGGTGCATCCCAGATGCCAGTTCGGGTCTTCATGGAATCGAGATCCGAAATGCACTTGTCCAAACTGATGGATCCGAACTGCTTCCTTATTGCCGCATACTTTTCCCCAGCGACTCGATCGAAAATTTGCTCCCATTCCTTCTCCCATGGCCCACTTCCATCGCAGAGCTCCGGTTCCCCATAGATCCAATTCCAGTATTTAAGCATACCCTTTAGTAAACCCGCAAAGCAGGTACTATTGCAGGCCGGGTTACAAGGTCTGCAATAGGATCCACTGAGCGGGGTCCGACTGCCCATGGAAGCCACAGGGACACCGTGATGATTGGGTGGGTACTTGAATCGGCGTTCGCTGATGACACAGAACGGGATATCGGGTTCCCGGACCTCAATCTTGTGGATTGCAAATTGAGCCCGAAATGCAGACTCGGAGTTCAGTTCCCGGTACCCGGCAGCAAATATCTTGGGAATAAGTGAGAAACGGGACAGTGCGAACCGGGACGTGTTGCGATCCCCAGATCCAAACCGGTCGTTGGTGCCTCCATACCCGTTCCCAGGTGGGGCCACATATACTCCTGGTATAAAGACATCCTTTGTGAGGGGTGCAGACCAGTAGCCATCAAGTCGGGTCCTCACAATCCAGTCATATTGGATCTGGTTCTGGGTCTGATAGTCGTCTATCATGCTCAAGCAGCCTTCCACAAGGTTGAAGTACCGCAGGAGACCCTGAGAAAAGATTGACCTTTAGTAACTTAGTTTGTGTAAATGGGTTGGACTCATTATCTAGGATTCAGATAAGTCCAAATCTAATTCCCATAGGGGGTGTTTGATTGCATGGCCGGTACTACCGCCTTGTGGGTGGGCCACTAATGGACCTTGTGACCTGGTAAAACAGTGAGATCGTACGACTCCACTTTTATTTTGGGCCGAGGCTCAATTTGATTACGAGGAGAACTTAGTCTTAGGCCTTGTAATCAAACACCCCCATAGGAAGATGCAAATCATGCATAAAATGATAATTTATTCTTTTCTTTTCTTTGGTGCAATGGGAAGCCAAAGCCACATGGATGCCCGTGATATCAAACACATGACCTTCGACTTGTGGGTCGAACCCCTTAGCCAGGAGAGCTGTTTTGCTTGTTGTGCATGCACGATATTCTCGTTTTTAATTTTTATAAAAATCTAAAACCACCTACCAGAGAGTTGATGGATCTTATTCAAAATCAAATGTGGATGTATCATAGATTTTCATGAACCATGATCCTGCACTCTGGGCCGAATAACTAAATGGATGGGATTTTCCATTTCGAAAACTAGAAAAGAATTTCTTCAGTTATTTTCCATCAGGTAACAGGCTAAATTAGGTTTCGATTTGTCAGTAAACAATAACTTTTAGAAGTTTTTTACCTTTGCGTAGGAGTAAAATCGCGTAGCTTAAGCTATATGAGCAAGACAAACTACAACTTTTCCGACAATTGTGCAAATAAAAAGAATAATTAAAATGCATTGGTACGCAATACTCATTATAAAGAAAATGTTCAAAGAAAACAATTGATGAACTTGTTTAAAACATGAAGTGCAAGCAAGTTTTTGTGCCATTATAAATTAATAAGAATCTTGTGCACAGGATCACTCAAATCTCATGAGCAAAGACAAACATAACGAAGAAGAACAAGTTGTTGGAGATCAACAAGTTGTCGAGATGAAGAAAGGAGAAATTTAAAGAACAAGAATCAATACTATAAGCAGAGTATAATACCATGCACTGTTAAAGACCAGGGTCTAGTGTATTGAAATCAGGTAGCACGGAAATGGTATGCGATCTTATTCATGTGTATTTACATGTACAAATTACAATGAGGATAATAATCAAACAAGTCGTTATAAAGGATTTCCCCAAAAGAAAATTTAATCTTAACAATCATTTTATTATGTTTCTTTAAAAATAAAGCAAACACTACCTCTTAATGTAATTTTTCTAAATTTTATGTCAATCTTTTTTTTGGAATTATAAGCACTAAATTAGTGATACTTGGCTTAGGCCTCCCTGTTGTAACACCCCCCCACACCCCGGAAAAGAATAAGAAGAAGAAGAAAATCTTACTTTAATAAGTGTTGCCTTTAAACATTTAAAATTTTATGTTTTATCTTCTTTAGTGGCCGCCGATAGACAATATTTGCTTTTTTTCATGTAATATTACTTGCATAGATACCTTTATTTTACTTAATTATATTGTATACCTCTTAAGTAATTGAAAAATGAATAAATGAAGACATTTACTAAAATGTGTTATATATATATATATATAACGTAACGTAACGTTTATGCTATAAATCATAGCATAGTGCACATGTTACATAAATGCTACCTAGTTTTTTAGGCTGTAGCTGAATTTGTGCATTTTCTTTGTTAGCATCAGGAGGCCGAAGCCAGATATGCAGACCCCTGGTATCAAACTCATGACCTTCAACTTGTGAGTCGAGCCCTCTAGCCCGGTGAGCCACGACCCAGAATGTGCGCTTTTCTTTTATTGGTGCGACACGGAAGCTGGAGCCGGGTTTATGCCCTGAGTACCCAACTTGTGAGTCGACCCACCCTAGCCAGGTGAGCCACTGCTAGTTGTGCAGCAGAATGTGTTCTATTAATATTAACAGCAACCAACCATAGATACCATGCAATTCATTGTCATTACTTGTATAGAGACTTTAATGGAGAAACAAATATCATGGCAAAATTTGGTTGTAGACGAAGAACAAAGTTTTGCTTCTAAAGACCCCCTTGTCGTTCAGATTTTCTCCTAAAACCCACTTTGATCGTGAAAAATCATTAACACTCAGTTCCTAAAAACCTTAACCAAAAAAATCAGGATTTTGAGTTAATTAACATGTTTTTGTGTACAAAATCGGGTTGAGATTATGTACAGTTGAGTTTTGAATACCAGTTTTAATGTGTGAGTATGAATCTTCTGTCAGTGGAGGCAGGGAAGTAATGTCTTTCATACAGCTCCCGTACTCCCTTGACAGAACACAACATTCCTTCGTTTTGCCGTTTGATTTTTCTTTATTTTCCAAGTTTCGATTTAAACACATTCACATGGCATGAGCTAAGATAAAGCGAGACCAAGAAAGATGGCAAAGTTGCTCTCCCGATATTCGAGAAAAGTACGCTACATTTTCAAGCCATGCCATAAAATATTCTGATAAGATGGCTCTAAATTTGATACATCTGGTTATAATTAAGATAGTAACGTTTTAACATATCTTGGTCCACCTTTAAAGGTCGAAAATCCAAAATATAATTGAGTGGGATCATCAAGATCGTTATTCAATTCCATGATCCTTCAATGAAACTCATTTCATATCAGATAGGATCTTCATCTTAACAACAGTGTTTCTTTCTCCTATTCGGATTGCAACGCAAGAAAAGATTCTACCGAAATCGAAATCTATACGTGCAAACTCAAAGGAAAGAAATTATCATGCAGCGAAATCTGACAAACGCAATGAATTCGAAAGAATGCATGCACGAAGACTGCATGCAAAGTGTTACCCCATGCTTTATCGGAAAACTTGGGAAACATTGTTAGGAATGAAGAAACGAAATCCTCAGAAAGTGTTCGAGTTGAAATTATGTTGGGGAGAGAGAGAGGGTGGGGGTGTTTGATCCAGACCTGCAAACCATTAGGAGAGCCACCGGGTCTGAGGACCTTCTTCTGCTCCATCGTCTCCGGCACCTCCTTTTGCTCTGCAATCCTCACAACTGCGATCTGGCGAGCGTCCTTCAATAGTAGAAGCTTGTACGAGTTCTTATCGAGTGGGCTATGCAGAAAGAGATCAGAATTGTTGAAGACGTTCACCACTCTATCAAGAAGAGAAGGTCCTGTGAGCTCAAAACTCCTCGCCCCTCCCACAAGGCAGACTGCCACTCTCGGCCCCGCGGCGTCCTTCCCTTTGCTGCTACTCTCAGCCGGCTGGACCTCCTGGCTCCGGTTGGGAAGGCCAGTGAAGTTTAGGGACTCGTAAGGAGTGACGATAGTTTGGTTGGAGAGAATGGTGAGGTTAGGGTACTCGGAGGGAAGGGTACGAGTGCGGTTGGATGTGCTTCTTTGAAAGAGGTTTTGCAGAGAGAACAAGAGGCCTTTTCCGCTGTAGGAGAAGGAAAGGAAAGGGAAGACAATGAGGAAGAGCGCAAGGGCCAGTAACAAGAATGATTTCCTGTGGTATTCCGGCGACAGAGCTTTCTGGGCTGCCACCTTCTTCCTCTTCATCTTCTTCTGAACTTGCATTCCTTTACTAATCATGCTCTGTACTTATTGACCCTCCTGCTTGGACAGTGAAATTTACGTTGCACGAAAAAAAACATTTTAAATAAATTCTAGGGTCGAAATCCGTCATACACCGTGGAAGTCCATCTTGAGGAAATAATATTTTAATAAAAAACTATTTTATCGAACCCGTGACGTTCATGTCGAAGGCCTTCTTCACTTGACTCGTTCAACTAGTTACTTTTTAAGTCGAACCTTAGGTACTTTTAAGTCGAACCCTATCTCATGTTGACATGGCTCGTTTGGAATTGGTTCCGTGGTCTCAATCAAAACCAAACCAGTTCAAAAACTGACTAAAACTAGACCAGGAGTAGGAACCACTTGGTTCAGTGTCGGTTCCACAACCCATAGTTTCAAACCTCCTTTATTCACAATTTTCTAATGAATCCCATAGAAGACATGTCTAATTAACGGGAGATCTCGTTTATATTCTTGTTGCACATAACGCTAAGATCAGAACTTTCATTCTATTTGAATCCCACACCGTTGCTATTAATTACACAATTAGGAATGAAGCTTACGTACTTTTTTTTTTGTGGGTTAGATACAAGGAAAACTTGTATTTGACTTTCGACCTCGATATTGTTTTTCCATAATTAAGACCTATAATTTACATTTAACTCGTGTTTTAATACAAGTATTGTTTCCTATCGGCTACAGTAGCAGTTTAGCAACAGCATGCACACCCGAAATTAGATATGTCTGGTTCAAACTGAAACCAGGATCAGAGACCATTCGATTTGGTTTCAGTTCAAGCCAGAACCGATGGTTCCAGGTTCCGGGGTAACCCGAACCGTCCACGTCTAACCAAAACTGTGTACATCATCTAATTCACCCCAAGACACGTTAGGTTGAAGACAGAAAATGGCTATTGAAAACATTCTAAAAAATTCATATACACGCAGACACGGCACGAAGGAACGAAAGGGAGTTCATGTGTCCAACTGATCACATGTACATGTCCGGACATGACCCGAAGAAACAGCAACAGGAGAAATGACAAAAGCGCCTTTAAACGTCACATTTCCATTGAATTTCGAACAGTGAACACCCTAAGGATCTACGGCGCTTTGAGGTATTAATTTATGAGGGTGTCTAGTTGGGTCGATCGGTAGTTTGGTACACATGTAAGCACATGCATGCACCCCCCCCCCCCCCCCCCTGATACACACATACACACACACACACACACACACATATATATATATATATATATATATATATATATATATATATATATATATAGAGAGAGAGAGAGAGAGAGAGAGAGAGAAAGAGGAGGGGAGAAGAGAATAACATGATAAAGTTTTCAAATGTCTTTAAAGATCTAGTTGAGATCAACCATTTAGTTTTAAATTTTGAAAACAAAGAATACTATTGTGTTTTTTGTTGCTATACATTTAATGCACTTTACATTATTTATTATTTTATTTAATTTTAATAATTAGATAATTAAAATCTTGAAGTAGATTTGAGCATCAATGAGCCTATGCATGAACTATAGCCTCTCTCTCTCTCTCTCTCTCTCTCTCTCTCTATATATATATATATATATATATATATATATATATATATATATATATATATATATATATATAAATATATAAAATGAATGCCTCTATGATTGAGTTGTGTCCCTTTGGGCATAGAGAAGCCAACGAGAAAGAGAGCTAAGCAGTAGATCATGCAAAGAAGTCAACATTGAGAATATGGTGTGCACATCCTTTTTGAAGATTGTATTGATTATAAAAAGATTAAATGTCATAGCAAAATTTAAAATCTCTCAGACTTCCTCATTTATATCCCCAAAACCAAAGTTTCTAGGAATACCTTGATATCCTAATGCCTCTTTACCGACTTATCTTTTTAAGTCTCCTCCTAAACAAATCATCACCCTTTGTGGAATTCTTTGAATCACCTTATCTAACTCCTTCCAAAAAGTTGTCTTTATACTAGTTTCTAGTCCTACTTGGGGTACGTGAGCATAAACTATATTCAAAATCTCTTCTCCTAACACTAATTTTAACGTCATAATTTGGTCACCATCTATTACATTATCCTTAAATCTTTATTTATAATAATATCAACTATGTTTCGAGCTTTTTCCTTACCTATATACCATAATTTAAAACTTATATCCTCAATCTCCTTTGCTTTTTCTCTAACCTACTTTGTCTCTTGCAAACATATGATATGAATCTTTTTCTGAATCATAGTATCTACCACCTCCACTAGTTTACGGAACAATGTTTTGATATGGTAAGAGCTAATATGAGTCTTATTATCTAGGACTACCTTCCTTACCACCCGTATTCGTATATAATGAAAATGTAGAGACCCTCTTTGTAATTTATTCACTACATTCAGGCAACAATGTAGTGAGACTAACTTCTTTACCCACACCTATCCATTATATTGTTGTAGCTTGCTTGTACTTTCATTCTATTTGAATCCCACACCATTGCTATTAATTACACAATTAGGAATGAAGCTTATCATACTTTATTTTTCTTTTGTGGGTTAGATACAAGAAAAACTTGTATCTGACTTTCAACCTCGATATTGTTTTTCCATAATTAAGACCTATAATTTACATTTAACTCGTGTTTTAATACAAGTATTGTTTCCTATCGGCTACAGTAGCAGTTTAGCAACAGCATGCACACCCGAAACTAGATATGTCTGGTTCAAACTGAAACCAGGATCAGAGACCATTCGATTTGGTTTCAGTTCCAGCCAGAACCGATGGTTCCAGGTTTCGGGGAACCTGGAACCGTTCACGTCTAACCAAAATTGTGTACATCATCTAATTCAACCCAAGACACGTTAGGTTGAAGACAGAAAATTGCTCTTGAAAACATTCTCAAAAATTCATATACACGCAGCCACGGCACGAAGGAGAGTTCATGTGTCCAACTGATCACATGTACATGACCCGAAGAAACAGCAGGAGAAATGACAAAAGCGCCTACATTTCCATTGAATTTCGAACAGTGAACCCCCTAGGGATCTACGGCGCTTTGAGGTATTAATTTATGAGTGTGTCTGGTTGGGTCTATCGGTACTTTGGTACACACGTAAGCACCCACCCACCGACACACACACACACACACACATATATATATATATATATATATATATATATATATATATATATATATATATATATATATATAGAGAGAGAGAGAGAGAGAGAGAGAGAGAGAGAGAGAAAAAGAGGAGGGGGGAGGAGAAGAAAATGATAAAGTGCTCAAATATCTTTAAAGATCTAGGTGAGATCAATGGTTTAGTTTTAAATTTTAAAAACAAAGAATACTATTGTGCTTTTTGTTGTTATGCATTTAATGCACTTTATATTATTTTATTTAATTTTAATAATTAGATAATTAAAAATCTTGAAGTAAATTTGAGCTTCAATGAGCCTATGCATGAACTATAGCCTCTCTCTCTCTCTCTATCTATCTATCTATCTATAATGCATGTGTCTATGATTGAGTTGTATCCCTTTTGGCATAGAGAAGCCAACCAGAAAAGAGCTAGAATTCAACATTGTGCACGTCTTTTTTGTATGAGCGGATTTGGGATGCTAAGCACCAAACAACGATTCCCAATCGGAAGGACCATATCCAAATCCAGTTATATCTAGATCCGGTTCTCTTAGTGTGCTAGTTAGGACTGGCATGGTAGACGAGCCGGGCTGTCGTGGTTCGGCTCAGTTTGGCCTGTCATGAAGTTTCATTCATGTTCGGTTTGTTGTCTACATGAAGCCAATTTTAGACGAACGGACCTGACGTGGTTAAATCAATAAACTCGTAATTTATGCAACACAGTATGCACTTATGACCTAGAAAGCCACGATAAGTCGAATAAAATAGGTGAGCCTCACCAAATTAAGTGATTAAATCTTCAGTTTTTACAAGAAGAGCATACAAACGGAAGTTTTCACATAACTTCTAATTACAAAAATTCAATTTAAATGTCATAATTTATGTTTTTGACATCAACAAGAACCTTTTGTGTTGCTCATCAAACTCTACTTGTACTCGGTTCACGTTCGGTATGGTTCGAGCTCCATCTCGAGCTCAACATGAACACGACTTTTAGTTAATAAACGAAATACAAATTCTATTCCTTCGGAGTGTACCAGCCCTAAAACTACAAGCGTACTCGGACATGGGTCCTTACTTTGGAGCCAGTCATAAGAAAATTATCCCTAGATCTCAAAGTATGTCATCGTTTATCCACAATTACAAAGGGATGTATAAAATTAATTCCTAATCACAATATATATTGTTTAAGATATATATAAAAAAAGAGTAAAAGAAACACACATCTCTCTCTCTCTCTTTCTCTCTCTCTCTCTCTCTCTCTATATATATATATATATATGTGTGTATTATATATATAGATATATATCTCCCTCATGCATGTCACTGTGTCGAGTTTTTACCCAACCCGATCTGGCAGATCTCAAACGCCGATGGTGTATCCCACATGCCGACCCGAAGCTTCATTGAATAGAGATCCGAAACACATTGATCCAAAACTGATGGACCCAAACTCATTCCTTACCGCAGCATACTCTTTCCCTGCAACACGATAAAAATCTGCTCCCAAGCCGGTTCCCACGTCTATCGGCATAGCGAAGTTCCGGGTCTCCATCCATCCAGCTCCAGTGGAGATCCATACTTCGAATAATGTTGGAAGCACACTCACCCTCACAGACCGATACACATGGTCTGCAATAGGCGCCATTGAGTGGACCCTGGCTCGCGAACGAGGCCACGGGTATGCTCCACTTTGGAGGTGGGAATGGGAACATCCGGAGACTCAGGACACAGAACGAGACCCGAACTTGTTGGAACTGGACCTTCTTGATCCACAAGCTGGCCCTTGAATGCTGACTCGGAGTTTAGGTTCCGGTAGCCGGCAGAGAAGAGCTCAGGAAGTAGGGAGAAACGCGACAATGCGACCCGTGATGTGTTTAGATCACCGGATCCGAACCGGTCACTCAGACCCGCAAACTCATACCCCGTAGGAACAACATAGGTTCTTGGTACGAAAACGTCCCGTGTCAGAGGTGCAGCCCAGTAACTGTCAAGCCGGGCTCTTACGATCCAGTCATATTGGATCTGGTTCTTGGTCTGGTAGTCATCCATCATGCGCAAGCAACCTTCCACTAGATTGAAGTAATGCAGTAGACCCTGAGAGAAAATGGCTTTCAATTAAATGCAAACAATCCATACTTAGTAACATGAACTTTGTGTTCCAAAAGCAAACCTTTGTCTTACACCAATCGGGTTGTCTTCTACGTCGGGTCCTAATCGTGATTATACTTTCTCTTGAATATATTATCATTTAACTTTCAATAAACAAGATCATGTTTCAATATTTTCTTAAGACAAATTTAGGGTGATTTGTGATCCAAAGATTGTATTGGTAGATGCGTGGATCATAAGTCATGCTACGTTAAAGGTACACTCCTTTTAATTCCCCAAAGTAAGGTGTCACATATAAGAGCAACCATCCTTTTTGGGATGGCAGTTAACTACTTACCACCCTGAGCAACTAGGTCAGTTACATATTTATTTAGTAGACTTCTTACAATATAGTTTATTTACCCCGGGTGTGCATACCTTGCTTTAACCTCTCTCTCTCATACAAGCACACACACACACACACACACATATATATAGCACATGTACTCTTTGAGAGTCGAACTCCCCAACAGCAGCAACAATCGATGAATTTTTATATTGTTGTTACCTCATTTAGCTTTCCGTGATGATTATTTATTGCTAACGTTATGTTCTGCTTGGTCCAAAGCATCTATTTTCTCTTCGTTATTGATGGGTAATAGGCATATGGCGGATCTGCCTGGAGACAAGGTGTGTTGTGCACTCTGCCTGGAATTTAAAAATCAACATAGAAACAATCGCCCATGGTTGAATTTGTGAACTTTGAAGAAACTGTTGATCCGCTCACTGGTTACGCCCCTAGGGATGCATCCCCGACTAATGAACTGTTAAGATGTCTTCGGAGTGACGCATGGGCTAGCCAGTACTGTATGCCCTTGATAACTCTATTGCAACGTCACCGGGAGAAGTCAAAATGACACGGTATACGTCATTCTTTTGTAGAATTTCGTATTTTAATTTGCATGTTAGCGGGACTCTCTCACACACATATCAAGGATTTCGAAAGCAAGCCATCAATCTGGCATGAATGACAATGGCAAAAAGAGAGAGGACTCAAACGCACCTGCAAGCCGTTGGGAGAACCCACGGCGGTCATGAGCTGCTTCTGCTCCTCCGTTTCCCGCAGTGGTTTCTGTTCGAAGATTCTCACTGCGGCGATCCCGGGGGCATCCTTCAACAGAGACAGTTTGTATGAGTTCCTATCGAGGGGGCTATGAAGGAAGAGATTGGAGTTGTTGAAGACGTTCACCACCCTGTCCAGCAGAGGCGGCCCGGTGAGCTCGAACAGCCTCGCTCCTCCCATCAAGAATATCGCCACGCGGGGCCCACTTACTCGGCATTCCAAGCCCGGCCCAAGCTGAAGCTTGTGATCAGAGGAGAAGGGGTGACATCTGATTTTTTCAGGAGAGCGAATACAGGGAAAGCAACGACGATAAGAGGGAGCAGGAGGACGATTCTCCGGTCATATTCGATTGCCAGACGTTTGCACATCGTCGTTATCCTCCTGCCCTTCCGTGCTCCTTCCTGTCCTTATTAGTCCGCTTCCCTTTTTTCTTTCCTCTTACAAAGTTGCATTGACGTGCGCTGCATGCATAGCGGACCAGATGATGCGTCATGACACAAAAGGTTGTACCCTCAAATCCTGACCGTTTATCCTGGAATGTACATGATGATGGGATGCACCCTGCAGTGTTTCCAGACTACGAAATCTTGATCCTTCGTTTTCTTGGTGGAACCCATGTCATGATCTGGGGCAGGTACTCGGGTTTCCATCATCGAAATTGGTTGGACTGTGGCGATTTCACTCACATGTTTTACTTGGATTAGTTTAATCAACAAGCCAACTTGACCTACCTCTATCTCTTTTCCATCTTCTTCTCCTCCTCCCCTTCCTTCCTTTTCTTCTTCTTCTTCTTCTTCTTCTTCTTCTCATTTTTTTTTTTGTTTAGAAGAGACAATTGAAGCCAGGTTAGCACACGTAACCTGGAGAATCGAACTCCCCACCATCATTACGTGAAACGAGTCCTACTAGGTGAGCGGACTTTTTGAGCTGATCTAGATCGATCTATGTTTGATTAAGTTAAGCTTGTTCGAACCTTCAAAAGCTAGACAAGATTTTATTGTTAGTCCACTCTTGAACTTGGCTCAATTATGCTCATTAAACGTACTACTATAACAACAATAAAGTCTTTTTCATACTAGATGGATTTGATTAAATGTTTTCAAAGAGCTCGATCATGTGTCATACTAGCAAAATATCAAACTTAATAAACTTCGATTTGCTTCCTTTCTGTGTTCAGGATCCCTAGAACTCTATCTGCATGGCTTATGGAGCTTGCCGATTTCAACCTTGCACCGAGCATGCCATCTCGAGCTCATCTGAGGAAGTTGGATCAGGACTTGGTATGCTCAGCTATCGTCTCAATCATATTACATTATAAAAAAACCCAGCATCTTCACCAAAAGCAAAGAAAAAAAAAGTCCGGTATGAAGTCATCAACGTCAAAGACAAATTGATAAAAGCTAGCGACTTAGCGAAATGGAAAAGCGGTTGATACATGAGCCAAATAAGTAGGGGAGATATGCTTCACACGTTATTGCATGAACCAGCAACATGTGGTGCGAAAGTGAAGGGTGGGGTGTCACCGGCCTGCTTCAACTAGGATCAGGTAATTCGGATGAAAACCCTAAAACTGAAATCCAACCTGTTTCACAAATCGATCTGGTTTTGTGCCTATACAACGTAATTGAATTCGGAGAGTTCTTGTAAGGTCAGTGGCGGACCCACTTTAAGGCCAGGTGAGGCATGCACTTCATGCTAAAATCTGAAAATTATAGAAGGAGTCGCCACTGGATGCTACAGTGAAGTTGAAATACAGTGCGCCTCACCCGAAAAAAGAATTCTTGGATCCGCCGCCACTGTGTAAGGCGGCCATGTAAACTTAATGGCATTAGCAGAGGAGGAGGCAACCAGCTTTAAATGGTAATCCACTCCCTCAACCATTAGGAAGCATGACCTAAACAAGACGATTATTAACACTTCTACAGTAAGTCAGAACAATCAAGACTCCTTTATGTCTCTTTGAATACAACAAACTTTATGTAGACATTATATGCATCCATATCACGTTATTTGCACGTCTTGAGCAAGCATAATCAATTAAAATATAACAATTCAACGCCATTTGGGTTCTCAATTCATTATATATGTGATTCTGCTAACTTTTGATTCCTCAAAGAGCAGTAGCTCACCTGGGTAGGGGTCGACTCACAAGTTGAGGTCAGGAGTTCAACATCCGGGGCATGCAACAACAACAACAACATCCGGGGCATGCATTTGGATATTTCGAGAATTAATCAGCGAACCGTTTCATAATACGTCTTCTAAAATTAAGTATATGACATATCGAGAATTGAAGACCAGAAGGGAGAATACTTACAACCCGGATCCGAACTTGGTTCCAATTGATGTCGATATGTGTAGTGCTTTGGCCCAACTCAAACCAGATCCAGCTCCGGGTCCCATGAGAAGTCGTGCACTTGGGAGGGGTGAAATAAGATCTCAATCACCCATATCGGGTTTCAGGTAGAAATCTATAATAGTAATAGGTGTCTTTTTGTCAATGCTGTAAATACCGTGTTGAACCCTTGTCATACAAGGTAGAAATCTAGAATGGAAATAGGTGTCTTTGTGCCTCATTTAGTCCTAAATGAGATGAACCTAAGAAGCTTGTTTAAGTCTTTTTAGTCCTTTGCCAATAAGAACGATTGAGTATTTTTCTAATATATTACTTTCATTGTGAAAATCAATCTTTGTACAACCACACACGGTCTTCATAGCTCTAGATTTTCTGCTGTATTAACATTTACATTTCAAAAGGCAAAATCGCATCTTATCTTTAAAATACAACTTTCGATGGAGTCCTGGTGCAATGTTTTATATATATATCTTACTCGTGTGTGTGTATTGATTTTTTTATGAATATTTGGAACAATAAAAAGTGTATAATCATATTAAGATCATTCTCTAAAAGTACAGAAGAGGCAGAACTGTATACTGTCAAAGGTTTGAATGAGGCAGTTGAGGCATCTTAATACACTGAAAGATTAAAAACTTATTCGTACACAACCTAATCAATTCGATTTGGCACTTGACATCTATTTCCATTATTTTTCTTCCATTTTTTATTTGACAACATGAAAAAGCCAAAAGCATCGCCTTACACTATCTATCTAAGGGATGGAGGAACAGAAAGAGGTTCCTCTCGTGTCTCTCTTGATCAAGAATTAAGGCCTCACAGTCATTAGCTAATATATATATATGTGTGTGTGTGTGTGTGCGTGCGTGCGTGCATGTGTGTAGAGGCACACATTTAATGTAAGTACGATCAGCTCATGATAATAATCCATGAATTATCACCTTAAAACAAAAGCATGAGGAAACGCGTGCGCGCACTTACACACACACAAAGCAGGCAACCACGCAGGCAAACATAGATATCATTGAATTGATCCTCTTTTTCGTTTATACTGCATTTTCTCTTTAATTTCTTGTGCAGTACCAAGTTGTCAAACCTGATTACTTAAATGAAATACAAGAAAAGAGAAACAAAGTCCCTGAGCAGATGTGAAAAAAACTTAGAAAATGGCAATTTTCACACCAGTTAACACAAACTAGGGAGATCCATAAATGTTTTAGCTTTATCAGGCAGAATAGTCTGCTAAAGTTTTCTTCTTACTTGAATTAAAAAAATGGAAGTAGTTGCAGTATAATAGTATTGGACACTGTCATTATTTATCAGTCAGGGTAGTCAACAAAAGCCCACAGTAGACCTTAAAGAGCTCCCTTATTGCTAAAGTTTTTTAATTAAATATGTTCACTGTTAATTATGTCAGATTATGCACCAAAAGATATTAATATTATGTGTTTATCACTAGTTCTCTCTTTATATATATATTAAGCATAATTTGCATTTAGGTGGAGTGTTTTTACCGCGTAGCTTGAGTGTACCCCATTTACGCTGCGTATGTCCCTTCAAAAGAGATACCACATTTCCACTATCTTGTAAATATATTTGAACAACAGTTTAAAAAAAATAATGTTGGGAGTCAATGGTGATGACCAGTAGCCGTCGACCCGGGTTCTTACGATCCAGTCGTATTGGATCTGCTTTTTGTTCTGGTATGCTTCAATCATGCTTAGGCAACTTTCCACGAGGTTGAGGTATTGCAGCAGACCATGAGAGAAGACTGCTTATTAGCAATAAGAATAACGATCTATATCACACACATTTCTCTCTCTCTCTCTCTCTCTCTCTATATATATATATATATATATATATATATATATATATGTATATATATATATATATGTATATATATATATATATATGTATATATATATATATATATGTATATATATATATATGTATGTATATATATATATATGTATATATATATATGTATATATATATATATATGTATATATATATATATATATGTATATATATATATATATATGTGTGTGTGTGTGTGTTAATTTTGAATTATAGGGTCTTTGATAGTATATACTCGTAGACCTAACCATATGATATAGACTATGAGACAGCACCAAGTATCGTTCTCATCACATGTAGGATCCATGAAACAAAGACAACACTTTTTTGATGCTGTCTCTAATCGTTCAACGACAATTGAATAGCAATGGGATAATTGTCCTTAAAAAGCATGCACTCAAAAACTCCATCATTCATATACAATATATATATATATATGCATATATGTATGTATGTGTATATATATATATATATATATATATATATATATATATATATATATATATATATATATATATATATATATATATATATATATATATATATATATATTATGTGTATATATATATGTATATGTATGTATGTATGTATCTATATATATACATATATATTTGTGTTATATATATAAAACCTGAATCTTACCTACTCATGACATGTTCGCCCATGAATTTACTGAAACTAAATTAGATGATGAACGTAAATCATTCTCCTCCCAACTTCTTGAAAGCGTCTTTGGGAGTATGCTCGTGGGTTGAATGGCGGAATTAAGACCCAACGCTATCTTTCATAAACTCTTCGAATAGCACGCCACGCTTAGCGACAACGAAAAGAAAAGCCACAAAAAGGAAATAAGTCTTTGTCATTTGTCATATGTGACCGTAGACACGACTATTGGTGGAACGTCAGTAGGAAATTGCTAAATGGAACCATGTGACATGTTAGAATTCGTCGGATGACTTGAGATGATGAGGCTGATACAAATGGAAGCATTCATAGGCTTATATCATATTTTGAGATGATCCGAAACCATCCTTTTAGTAAAACGGTCCCACCAATAGAAGAGAAGGGATCCAAGTCAAGGAGGTAAGTGGGAACCTGAAGGCCGTTAGGAGAACCATGGGAAGTCAAGACCTGCTTCTGCATCTTCGTCTCCGGCACAGGTTTCTACTCAGCGATCCTCACCGCTGCTATCCGCCGGGCGCCCTTAAATAGTGACAACTTGTAAGAGTTTTTATCCAGTGGGCTGTGAAGGAAGAGATCGGAATTGTTGAACACGTTCACCACCCTGTCCAGCAGTGATGGCCCGGTGAGCTCGAACTTCCTCGCCCCACCAACCAAGCAAATGGCCACCCGCGACCACAACTTCTTAGTCGAAGTGATCTGTCCACTCTCCGGCTCCCGGACTGATACAGACTGATTTGAGAAGGTTCTCTTAGTTAGGTTGCAGAGACTGGTGAAGTTCAGCGACTCGAAGAAGATTTCCTTTGCCCCATTTGAGAGGATGGTTGTCACTTTGAGACGCTCATCAAGGGTGGTGCTCTCTGGTTGAGGTAATCAGATGGTTAGAGTACATCAACGGCGAGGTTCCGGAAGTCGGCCTGGTCGTAAGAGAGAAAAAGGAAGACAAAGATGAAGAGGGAGAGAAAAAAGACGAGCAGCAGGATTCTTTTATGGCCTGTTTCCGGTACCTGACGTTTCCACATCATGTTGTTACTCTGTTGCGTTTTCTTGTTGTCTTTCACTTCCTTTACCTCCTTCTTCCATAAGCACAAACTGATTAGCGGCAATAAGAAAAGAGCCATTGTGATTCTTGGGATGAAAGATGACTCCGCAATTGTGGTGAATGGTTCAACGAGGAACGAGCATGTATTGTAGAACGTTTCAACCTTTTGAGTTTGGCGGTCAAACTACACATATGCAAGCCAATGCCGAGAATGAGCTGTGAGGGCAAGGGTTCTAGCCTCAGAGTTTTAAGGTGAATTGCTGATTACTCCTCAGAAGGTGATTCAAAGCTGGGCCATTCAGCAAATGGATTTCAACGTTAGAAGCGATGTAGGAACTCAGTTTCATACCAAGTCATTTGTCAAAGCGGTTGCCCAGGCTGTTTCAAGGCTGTAACTACATTTGATCGACAAGACAAACCGATGAGAAACAAGCTGGAATTTGTATTTTTCCGAAAAGGAAATTTAAAATTCATAAAAGCTTCCAACGTTTGCTTGGTTAAAGTGGTTTGGCAGTCGGCACTTTCTCCAGTATAAGTTTTAATTGGATTTGAATATCGAATGGAGTTTTGTTATAACTTCAGCTTATGAAAATTTATCAGAAACTGGACAAAATCAAAGAGTCCTACCAATTTCACTATGCTGGATCGGGTTTGCGTTTGGTTGGCCCCACCAATTTCAGTATTGCTCGTCGGTCAGACCGATTGAACCAGGAACATGATCAGGTTCGGTTCAAGTGTTGGACTGGCCTGAAGAAAGCAATAAACCAATGGAGTAAGGGTCGAGTAAAGGTCTTGAGTTCAACAGGCATGCAAATTTCGTTGAGGGGTGCCTTACCAACCAGCTTGCCTACCAAAAAGTGCTAATGTGCCAAAGTAATATCCGAGAACTTTCTAGATGCAAGCAGCTCTTAGTGAGTCTTTTTGTAAGATCCTAGAACAATCACCTTACTCGTCTTACATGAAAAGTGCCAAAGTAATATCACTCAATGATGTGAATATGATAGTAATTCTCTAGTATTCTTCTTGCGCATAAAAGGATAATAGAGGTGAACTTAGACTTGTTTAAAAATGATGAAACTTTGGCAACATTAACTCAAGTTTTATCTTCGCAGTTCCATGCCCACACCATAGAATAACTTCTTAACAAGTAGCCAAAATGTTGGTAGCAACCATCTATTTAAAAATGATAAGGAGGCCTCTAATAAGAGTCATCATGCTCCTTATTACTTGTGACAATGGTTTTTCGATATTATGTACATAACTTTTTGTTATACATGCACATCGATAAGCATTGCCATCTTTTAAGAGATAGCTCATTAAAATATGACTTGATATTTCCATTGTTTTAGAAATTATCCAACACTTTATACTAGAATGATGGTTCTATTTTTGTTACCATCAGCACGCTAAGCTTGAAAACTTACATTTTCTGCTTCAGAAACTTTATGAAACCCTAGCATTTCATTTTTAAAAGTGTGCGACTGTTGTTACCTTTTTCTGCTTAGAGACCAACATTTTTTTAAGTAGTAATTTGCTTTAGAAGTCTCCCGTTTCACCAGAAATTAAAGCATCTTTAGAATACGTTAATAACTTCAAGAGCGCCTGTAAAATTTGACTTATTTGACTCTCTACGCTTGGAATTGATGAAGAGCTTCGCACCATGCTAAAGCAGAATGACTTATTGCATCTATGTTTCTTTTGGTATATATATATATATATAGAGAGAGAGAGAGAGGTTAGTTCTTGTACATATCTCATTTATGCTCAAACATCCTTAAAGATCTCAGTCATTTAATTAGTAAGATCGAAATTTAAATTTAAAATTCAGAATGTATCATCCTTAAATATCTCAACCGTAATCAAAATCTTTAAAGAAACTTGAGCATGAATGAGTATGTGCGCAGACTATGCGTCATTCCTCTCTCTCTATATATATATATGTGTGTGTGTGTGTAAAGAGAGACCACCGGTGCCTCTCACTCATTGCTTTCGGGTGATATAAGTATAATAAAAATATAATTTATATTTTCAAAATCTCTTAAAAAGTTTGAAATTACACTCATACCACCTAAAAGTAATGAGTAAGAGTTATATATATATACACCCACACACAAAGAAAATTGTGCATTTATATATAAGTACTTGTTTACCATATGAGATACGTGCAATATTATGGTACAATATTTTTGTCAGCATAATCCAATCTAACCACGATACGGCACATTATTATTCGATCGGATATCACATCTTAATATGGGCCTAACATGAGATATAATGGCTTCTCTGTATGTGTGTGTGTGAGAGAGAGAGAGAGAGGGATGGGGGAGACAAAATCTGGAGTTGCGTATTATAGATGCTTTCTTTTAAATGCATGGCATTCACATAATCCATCCTCGAAGAATCTCTAGATAAGTAACGTCACTTTATCTGCTTCTCTCTCACCCAATTTTGTAGATCCACAATGCACTGATCCAAATCCATCGACCTAACCCGTTTCCTGACCTTCGCGTAGTTTTCTCCTTTAACTCGGTCAAACACCTTCTCCCAGCCATTCTCCCAAGCTCGTTGGGGATTGCAAAGGTCTGGATCTCCATCGATCCAATTAAAGTGATGATCCATTTGGGCCAAGATATCCGAAGCGCACTTACCCGTACAAGCTGGCCTACATGGCCTGCAGTAGGCCCCGGCCGGTGATCGAGGCCACCGGATACGCCAACGAGGAGTGTACAAGAACCTGCGCTCGCTCAGGACACAGAATGGGACTTGGATCTCCTGAAACTGGACCCACTGGATCACTAGTTGCAACTTGAATGCCTTTTCGGAGTTTATTTTCCGGTAACCGGCGGCGAAAAGCAGGGGAATCGGGGATATACGTAACAGTGCTGCCCTGGATGTCTTCAGATCCCCGGCCCCGAATCGATAATTGAGCCCTACGTATGCGGACCCAATCGGCACCACATAGGTTCATGGTACAAAGAAGAAGTTGGGTGTAAGTGGTGAAGACCAGTAGCCATCAAGCCGGTTTCTCACGATCCAATCGTATTGGATTTGCTTTTCAGTTTGGTAGTCGTCGATCATGCGTTGGCAGCCTTCCACCAGGTTGAAGTAATGAAGCAGACCCTGAGAGAAAATCTCGTTAGTGAATGACGTTCAATCTAATTAATTGGATATAAAGCATGGTTAGAAGCTGCATATAATTTAACTTGGATCCAGAGAAGAGAGTGGGGAACCAAATTGCCTGCATGTAATTGGATCAGATATCTGTTGAAAGCTTAAACTCATGTGAATCAAACCCAAGCTTTTCCAAAAATCCACATAGGAGATAACATGCCTGATTTTATGGAGACGGAACAAGTCGAATGTTGGGCCTAGCATGAGATAGAATGGATTAATCTATGTGCATACCAAATCTTTTGAAGCTGGTGAAAGGAAAATTGGGTCATTAAACTTAAATGCTTTCCTTATAAATTATGGGATAAAGGCCCAAGGGTATCTTTCAGATTTATTTCCCTGATTCAGAAGGTCCTGAAACAGGAGCAAAGGGGTCGTTGTATCATCCGCGGCTGGACCCTCGAGCAATTCAATTGAAATGCATCTCGAAGGCCAGAAATTGGCGTAGATAACCATCATCATATTTAGTTGATTGAGTGATCCTGATGGAAGCACCGAACGGCTGAAATTGGACATAGCATCGCCTCTGTCATATTTGACATGATTACAGTCGACGAACCGCTATCTTTAAGAGAGGGAGAAATAGCGGAGAAGGAAGAGAAGGAGAAAAGAAGGTGGGAACCTGAATGCCATTAGGATAACCAAACGAATCAAGACCTGCTTCTTCTGCATCTCTGTCTCCGTCACTGACTTCTGCTTGGCGATCCTGACTGCAGCGATCCGTTGGGCGCCGTTCAATAGTGACAACTTGTAAGAGTTCTTATCGAGCGGGCTGTTAAGGAAGAGATCGGAATTGTTGAACACGTTCACCACCCTATCCAGCAATGATGGCCCGGTCAGCTCGAACATCCTCGCCCCTCCCACCAAGCAAATAGCCAGCCGCGGCCCCGACTTCTTCGTCGAAGTGATCTTCCCATTATCCGGGCCCCGATGGATCTGGAGAAGTTTGAGAAGGTTCCGTGAGTCAGGTTGGAGACAGTGGCGACATTCAGGGACTCGGAGAAGGTTTCCGGAGTTCCATCTGAAAGCATGTTTGGAGACTCATTAAGGGTGTTGTCAGTCTGACCAGAGAAAGTGATCGAGACGTCGACGGACTCGGACGGGAGGAGTCTGCCGGCAGCCAAGTTTGGGACGTCGGCCTGGTAGTGTGAGAGTGAAAGGAAGAAGAAGGTGGAGAGAGAGAGAGAGAGCAACAACGAGCGGCAGGATAGTTTTCCGGTCCAGGCGCTCCGCTGAAGGACGTTTCCATATCATGTTGCTCTTCTTCTTTCTCTTGATTTCCTTTGCTTTCTCCAACTTTTTCACCATTTTAGTGAAGGCCGAGATATGAAAGGTGATAACATGACTATACATGCAAATATAATGTCTGGGTGTTGGTTGGCATCTTATTGAACAATCGTGGCCGTCCATCTGAACGTATCTGGATGGGTAGGATTATAACATTAATTTTTTAGGCCCCACTAGGCTGCTATCCTCAGTTGTGTGTACATATATATATGTGTGTGTGTATGTGTGTGTGGTATAATGCCGTGTGTGTTTGGTATAATGCCATGTGTGTGTTTTAAAAATTTGTTTGGTATGTCGTTCTTATATATATACATTGTGAGAGTGTCCCTTAGCATGTAGGTCTACGTATTGAAAGATAATATTTGTGATGGTAAATGCCCAGAGAACTCCATTTGAATGGTGGCGTGTCAAATGGGGCTTCCATTACCAGATATCTTTTATTTATTTATATATATATATATATATATATATATATATAGAGAGAGAGAGAGAGAGAGAGAGAGAGAGCTTACAACGGGGATGTTGGAGCCAGGTAGGCATGCCCCGAAATTGAACTCAGTACCTGACTTATGTGAGTTGAAAGCCCCGCCAAATAAGCTGACGGTCTGAGTGGTCTGTGAGATATCTTTTCTTGTCGAAGAGAGACGCCTAATTATTGCGAAGTATTAGTAATACTTTCAACGTAAATGGCGTCAAGGATGTCCTCTTACATAATGCACGAAGGGAGTATCATAATGTATCCAGTTGCACAACGTTCCGAAGATAACGAAGCCTGCTTCTTGCTGCAGTAGCTACCGACTATCGGAGTACCTGGTCTTATAGAAAGCATGGCAGTGACTGATGGTGTTCGTTCGAGGTCGGTCCAGGTTACGCCTCCTAAGCGTGGAAGTGGTTCACAATGGGGCTCGGTTAGCCACCCCAGGTCGGATCTGGGTAGTTCCAATGTGACCTGACGAAAATTGGTCGGGTTTTGGGTCGACCTAGACTTGGCTTGAACTCGACCAGGAAATGTGTGTATATTTTTAAAATGTATATTTTCATGCTTATACATACTTAATACACATACATATATGCGTGTTTGTGTGTATAATATGAATAATATATATACAAATGGGATTGCGGTTGGCTTCACAGTGACTCAATTGAACATGACGCTGGTCGTGTCTGATTCTTAAAAGTGGACCTAAACAAAAGACCCTGTTAGGTCAGGGTCAACGTGATCTAGACCTGGACCCGAAGTGACCCTCTTGGAACCGACCCATGGACTAATTTGACACCCCCAATTAGTCGCCTGTAGAACCTCATATGTACTTGTGTGCAGCTTGCTTGAGCGTTGAGATGGCACCTAATCATTGTTAAGAGTCATCATACTCCTTGTTACGTGTGACAGTGTTTTTTCGATAATATTATCTGATTTATGGTTTTGATTTGAACTTCATAATATTAAAGTATTCATTGCGTTGTTCCTATAACGTGAAAAACTAAATTGTTCAAGCTGTAGCGTTGTCCAACGTTATCTTCTTTTCGATACCTACATACAACCAAGGAATAATGTTTAAACCTAACAAAAGCTATCATTCATATAAAGCAAATCTGCATCAAACAAGGATACATGGATGAATTGGATGAAGCCACATAGAACTCCACTCTCACAGGAGCATAAGGGCACCATCACCAAAACAGAAATAAGAAAAACCCCAGCACTCACAGCCCTGCAAGATCGAGCAGCGGACGCCGAGGGAGATGTCTCTGGTGATCCAATAGCATTGGCTCCCGCCGGTGGGGACTTCGAGGGCGGCGAGACATCCGATGCATTGGTGTCTGGGGCGGGTGTAGGCGGTGGGTTAGTACCAAATATAGCTTCAGGCAGAAGCACATGACCAATGCACCACTTGTTAGATACATCGAAACATCTATTACTAAAGAAAGTATTTTCCATCAAATATCTCAAGAATGACAATGTGAACATTTCCAATTATCTCCTCTATTTATGTGTACTATTGTGCAAGGAATAACCGTTGCATGGTCTGCAAAGGGCTGACTGCAAATGTTAAGGCAAGAAATTTTGTGTATTCATTTATGAATTGAGTACCATCACCAAAAGTGTGGATTAAGCTTGAGGTAATGGCTGACCGGTAGGTTATACATTAAGAAATTTATTATATATATAAGGTTAATCTCAATTTGAAACTTACTATGATAAAAATTTGGCCTTTGCAGTTTTACAAATTCGACGGATCAGTTGGTGTCAAGAGTAAAGAGTTTTCTATATAACTTTGCATATATAGAGAAAGAGAGAGAGAGAGGGGGGGAGATTTTGGGGCCATTAAAAATGCCTGTTATATCATTTGAGACCTATATGTATATGTATATGTATATCTATGCGTATAATGGATGGTTCGATTCCCGTGATTGTTTCCAACCTTCGGATCACGAACAAAACCACATCTTCTTTTTTCTTTTTCATTACAACAAAAACCAAACCACATAGCAAACTGAACTAAACTGGCGGTATGGTTCATTTTAATTGGTTCGTCGAACGTCCTGAGTACTCTCTCTATTTAGAAGCCTTGGGTGCGCAAGTTATAAAGCGCACCATACGATAATAAATGATGTATCATAGGACGCCTGAAATAAAAAAGAGCCATACATGTATTCCTCGGAGGTAGCCTTCCGCACGTTCCACCGCTTCTCCATTCCTTTCCGATATTGATCGTCGCCAAACCTCAGCTTGTCCATAAAAAGAATTTCTAGACCCGTCATTGCATGCACGAAGCCTTTCTTTAATCTGCATTCACAGAGATTAGTTAACTGCTTTCATAAATCACTACTTCCATTATGTCATGTTTCATCAAAACCAGCAATGTCATTTTTCATCAAAACCAACAAAAAAGACTTTCTTTTGTTGGTGGCGGTGGGTGTGGGTGTTAAATCTTAGCGGATAAGACCATATCGGTAACGGACGATCATTACTAAGATTTTGGGTAACGATCATCTCTTACAATCTCTCAAATAAGAAAAACCACATGCGGATAAGCACAACCAAGGAGGAGCACCTTTCTATAAAAGCAAGAATTACAAACACTTAAAATACCGTGAAAAAATACTGAAAAAAAAAGAAGAAGAGTGTACCTTCGTCTGTGCAAGATCTGTGTGGGAACCTCATATCATCAACATATGCTCCCTACTCATCGGCAAGAAGGCCATCACAGAAATCTCGCGATTAGGAGAAGATCATCACCAGAATCCGATTAGAAGAAAGAAGGTACTTCGTTACTTCTCCAGTTTCGACCAGTGGCGGTGTTGTTAGGGAGAGTAGTTGGATGCATAAACCTGCAATTATATTATTTCCCACTTTTTTAATTGTAATACTTAGGTGTACAGTGGCTTAAATATGCACACCCTCTTTCTTCCACGGCCGACTTTGAGGATTAATCATATCGATATCAGGCTTTCATGTCTGTTTCACGTGAGAGAAGATCTCAAGCAGGAGCAGAACCAGTTTGGGCATTAGAACAACCGTGACAGGAGATGAAGGCTTTTTAATCTTTCGGTGCGGGTGGACTACAGGAAAATTTCCAAGTAGTAGCTCCCTTGGCCTTTGCCTACGTGCTACTTGCCTTCTTCTACGGCTCCTCGGACTCCAACGAAACCACAATTCTCTCCGGTAGTACCCAACCCCAGTCGGTGAGCCCTCGGGTGGCGATCTGCCTGGAGGGAGGGGCAAGGCGGGTCGAGCTCACCGGGCCTTCTCTGGTGGACAGGGTGGTAAACGTCTTCAACAACTCCGATCTCTTCCTTCACTGCTGGCTTGACGATAACACCTACAAACTCTCCATTTTGAAGGACGCTAGCCGGATCGTGAGTATAAGGATCTTATGACCGGCGAAGTTGGCGGAAACGATGGAGCAGACGCAGGTACTGAGCTCGAAGAGTTCTCGTAAGGCTTGTGTTAGTTATCGTTTGCTCACGCGCTCATAAAATATGGAAAGAAGAGCCCTCTTCTCACGCTCTTTTCTTCTTAAGATAAAACTTTAAATAAAATCTGTTTTTGTATAAAGTTGCGAAAATCTCACCTCGCGGTGGAAAATATAGGAATGGAAAAAGGGACATACACACGCAAACTTTTTTTTTTGTTAAAAACCGTGTGCGAGAAACCTTATGCTTATCATCCCATTCCTCGTTCATTCTTCCTCTTCTTATTCCCTCCTTTCTCTAGTCTCAAATGTTGTTATAGTGGACTTTTCTGGGGTCTTCGCTGCAACTGCTTACAGTTTGACCAGGCTTCAGTTTGATCAGGCTTTTGCTATAACCCGACATTATGAGTGGTATGAAAGCACAAACATTGGTATTAGAGCATTCTGATTTGGTTTTCACATCAAATTCACCATAGAAAAGACAATGTTATTGTTATCTTTGCCAAGTTATCAAAAATAATTTATATAATATGTTTTTGAATTTGTAAAGATTGAAAAATTAAATAGTCTACATTTTTAATCTTTAAAAGAAGAATCTCATTAGCCTTAACTTATAGGGTGTTAAATATGTACTTAAAGAAACTATCTTACCCCTATGCCTAATGCAACACATTATTGTCAAATTCAAGTTATGATTAAACTAAAAATTTGAAATAAAGGATATTAGAGAGACATTTTATATTCTAGGTATAAAGATTTCTCGTGATTGAGAATCTAA